>WBNM01002567.1:4787-36430 GCA_013399055.1 Ramphastos sulfuratus
AAATACTTGCCACATGGCTTTTGCTTTTGCTTTGCCTGTTCTGCCCTGCCACATTATGCTCTGCTTGGCCTGTAACAACTTTCAAGACACCAACAGAATTCCCTTCAAGTGTTTGGGTACTGTCTGAAACTATTTTGTGAGTAAATATTCAAAGCCTCTCTGCAAGAAATTATGTAACTAGATTCTATTGTGTCTTCTGCCTTAGTAGCAGAAAGGAGCCTCTCCAGCCCCCTGGGGTATAATTGAAGCAGTATAATTGAAGAACCTGTTCCCAGTCTGAAGTTTAATGTTTGTATTTGTTAGTTATTTCTTACAGTGTTCCAGTTTTACCTGTTCCGTCTAAGTACAGTACATGCAGTACAAACCCTGCATTTCAAACCTTGGAACTAAGTTTTCTGGTGAGATTTAATGTGAATAAACAATTTTCACAGTTATTAACAATCTTCACCTGGGTATAAAAATTAGTAGTGATTATTAATTTTGCATCATTCATAACAACTGCCCTGGATGCCACAGATTTGGAAGTACTGACGTGTCCTTTTGCACCTTCACCCCCTGTCTCGGTGATGCCATTTGCACAGTTTGGCCATAGAATAAGAAATATATCGAGGCACTGGAACTTACGGAACCAGATGAAGAGCAGTGTGGGCAGCAGGGCAAGGGAGGGGATTCTGCCCCTTTGCTCTGCTCTCCTCAGACCCCACCTGCAGTCCTGTGTGCAGTTCTGGAGCCCCCAGCACAGGAAGGACATGGAAGTGTTGGAGCCAGTCCAGAGGAGGCCACGAAGATGCTGAGAGGGCTGCAGCAGCTCTGCTGTGAGGACAGGCTGAGAGAGTTGGGGCTCTGCAGCCTGGAGAAGAGAAGGCTTCCAGAAGACCTTGGAGTAGCCTTCCAGTATCTGAAGGGGCCTAGAGAAAGGCTGCGGAGGGGCTATTGACAAGGTCTTGCAATGCCAGGACGAGAGGCAATGGGTTTGAACTGACAGAGGGGACATCGAAACTGGATGTTAGGAGGAAGTGAGGGTGGTGAGACACTGACACAGGTTGCCCAGGGAGGTTGTGGAGCACAGAATCACCCAACATAATCAAAGATCACGTTGGGTGATTCTGTGCTCCACAACTTTCCTGGAGGTGTTCAAGGCCAGGTTGGACAAGACCTTGAGTGACCTGTTCTAGTGAGAGGTGTCCCTGCCTATGGCAGGGGGTTGGAACTAGATGATCTTTGAGGTCCCTTCCAACCTTACCATTTTATGATTGCATTTAACGAATAAGCAGTAATCGTGCAAACACTCTGCACCCCTACTGCCACACTTATTTTTCTTAAATGAGGCAGAGTAAATAGCTGGTAACCAAAGGAAGGGTGCCTGCTATCTTAGGAGTTACTACTTTGAGGAAATTCTCTGTTTAGACAAGATCAAACAAGAAGATCTTAGGCTGCATGTTGTCACTGATGTTTGTTGCTCCTCCTAAGTGTTCTTAGATTCTTTAGAAAATATAATTTACTACAACTGTGAAAATTCAGTTGGAATATGATTTGAAAAAAGTGCAAATGCTGTCTCTGGCATCAAGCACTGCAGCAACATGAGTTGCATGAGTTATTTACAGAGATATACAAGTTAAAGGTAATACAGAAACACAATCACCCTCCCAGAAATCAGAGACCCCAGGAGGGGCTCCCAACCACTCTCCCACCTTCTTCCTACCCCTCTACGTTCCCCCAGGGTCTGCCTTATGTGCAAGGTGAGTTTGGAGGATGGGCAAGGGGGGTTAGAAGCAGAATGATGAGTTGGGTTACTCAGCAGAGAGGCCAGCAGACACAGCAGCTCCCAGAGAGACTCTCTATCTTATCTATATTTGTGTCCTTGTTTTTATATATCTCAGCAAGCCTATGAGTGCAGCAGACATCACCACTGTTTGCTTTTCAAAGCCTAGAATCTAATTTTTTTCATTAAAATATTCCAATTATCCTCAAACCAACACAGTATGGCACACTTTGTGGTTGTGCTGATGATTTCTGTCTATTGAGTCCTTTCAGCCGCTGCTGGTATTCCTTCAACTGAAAAAAAAAAGAAAAAATAACCAAACCAAAAACCCCAAAAAACCAGCCAAACCCCCAAACCAGCAAAACAAAACCACCAAACCAAAGCAGCCCTCCAAACTTAATAAGCTGAAATTTCTCATCTAAACCAGTTGGAACAGAGGAAGAGCTCCCCACTGTTTTCCAGCTGCAGCCTGTTGGAGTTAGCACAGTTGGGTCACTTGAGGAACTACAATGCAGATTTTATTTGTATTTCTAGTGTTGCTAACTGCATCTTGCTTAAAAAGAAAGGAACCTGACTGCACTGGAAGTTGCCTTTTAGGACTGTCACTTGTTTGACTGTGCCTTCAAAGGAGTTGTCTGCTTTTGGGGAGTTCCCACTCATAATAATTTACTTGCTTTGAGGTAATATTTCAGATTTTGTTCTACTTCCAAAGTTTCAGAAATGGAGAGGGAATAACACAGTGGATTGTACTGTCAGACCGATGCTCAGGCTTTGTTGGTGTTTGAGCTAGATAAGAAAAAGCACCAGTCTGACATTTCATTTGGAATTACTGTGGCATTGCTCTGTGCTATTTTTCTCCCCCTCTGTCCACTATTTTGACAGGAAATACACAGATCCTAACAGCTTTGTGTGAAATGGAGTAAAAAAATGCTGTCCTCAGCAAAATACACTTTATTGCAAGGGATGCCACAGTCCCCGAGAAGGAGCCAAGATAATTAGTTTACATCTGGCAAATAATTCTGCTGTGCTAATGCAAAGATACATCCTTTTATCAGACTGTATCACATGGCAGTTTGTGCCAAGCTAGAGAGAAAAGAGAGTTTACTCTTGTGAACATTTTTTTTTTTCCTTCTGGGGGAACCTCTAATCCAACAGTGACTACAGAAAGTATTTTTCCGACCCTTCCCCTGTATCAGGGAATTTGAATTAACTGAATTCTGGATGCAGGGCCTGAGTAGGGTTGGTCTTTTATTTTACAAAATAATTCCCATTTTTTCCTTGCAGATATATATAAGAACTGTGTCAAAGCAGCACTGCACAGAACCCTGTTTGCAGAATGACCAGTTTCCCAGAGGGATGAAGGTGATCCAGCATTCTCTCTGTGTTGCCTCTCAGCAAAGGAGAAGGGTTTTGCCCCAAGCACTTCAGGCTAAATAAACAGCAATAAGCTGGAGAAGCTCTGCTCTGGCAGGCAGGCTCCCTGACATCAAAGCAGTGCAAGGTGTTTGTCAGTAGAACATGAAATGCTTCACCAAATGAAGTGTAATTGTTCTCATGTAACAGATGGGGCCTGAGACACACTCGTGTGTGCGTGCTGAATGCTCCCAGGCCTTGGAACAAAATGGACTCAATTGCAGGCCAGTGCCAGAGGTTATATTGAGATTGCCTTGCCTGGGACTTGGTGGCTGGGCTGCCGTTTGTGCAAACCACACAGGGCAGAACTCAAACACCTTTGTTACACTGTGCTGGCCTGCAACAGCAAAAGTGTGTGGCTAGTAAAGCTGAGGAGTGATCAGTGAGCTCCTTCCCAAACTATTCCCAGTATTTCATAGTCCGGAGTCCATTGGCTGAGCTGGTGGGAAAGCCATGCAAAGAAATGGAATTTTAAAATCATTATTGTCTTTTGCATTGAATACTCTTACAGTTGTTAAGTTTTGCTCACTGTATTTTTCTGGTGCAGTATGGTACAGACTTTCAGCCTGAGATCTGTCAGATAGCAAAAAGTATTAACAAGGTCATTCCTTGACTGAGGGAAAACTGCATGTTGAAAAATGATGAATTCAGTAAGGGGACAAGTGGGATCTATACTAGGGATATCACAAAAGCTTGAAAGGAAGATGTGGATCACTGGAGCTCTCTGGGTGCTGTGGTGTGTGTGTGTTAACAAATGGCACTTTTGCACTAACATATGATTGTGTCTTTCAGATCTTAATTCCGTTCTATGTGAATGGATTTCTTCAATGCCTCTGTCTTTTCATTGTCTCTTTACCTTTACTTCTGTATCCTTTTGAAAATCAGTATGTAGAATATTTGTTTAGAAAAGGTCATTGGTGTTATACTCTAAATAAAGCATTCAGCAAAGAATTGACAAGTACGAAAAGAAGTCAGTGTGAAATACACAAGGATAAGCACTGCTTCTGTAAGAGCATATGAAGAACAACATCCAGCTGCAAAGTGCTCTCTGGGGCAGTGAGAGCTGCTCGTTAATTTTTTTGCATAAATCTGATGACTTAAGCTATCTGCTTTGTGAAAGGAAAATAATGTCAGGTTGATGGATGGAGTGAACAGGATGTGACAGTCTTCAAGGAAGAAGAAAGGCAGAAATCACTTTCAGTGGAGACAGGACCTCATGATGTCATTGAGCAGTTGATAAGCCAACTGAAATTCAAAAATCACTTCTGGATTACTAAATGATGAAGTGAGATGGAGATAAATAGGTCTGTGCTAAAGATGATGTATTCTCTTGGCTAGAATTGGAGAGCCAATAGTATGTTGTACATTTTCAGTTAGTTCTGCTGCCCTGTACCCCAAGAAGTGACAGTTCCAAACCCAATTAAACAGTAGCATGGTAGAAATTGGTAAAGGCTGAGGCTGTTCTTCATGGTCTGTGCTGTGCAAGCCTTGCCTATGGGGGCATTCATTAGCAGGCTTTTAATGCTACAGTTGATTTTTTTAGAAGGTAAATGGTCTGTTTGTATTTTGGTACAGAGACAAATCAAGGACATCTTTTACTGACAAAGGATAACTACCTTAAATTAATCCTTTTGAAATTAAGCATTGGGAGGGGCTCAGTCTTAGTGTCTTGCTCAGGCAGAGCTGCACTGAACATATGGCAGAAAATCAGGGCAGATAAAATTGCAGATTCTCTGTTAGAGAGCTGACCTGGTGGCATGAGCCAAGAGTGTGTGCTTGCAGTCCAGAAGGCTGATGATGTCCTGGGCTGATGTGCTGGTTTGAGGCTAATTGGAATATTTTAATGAACAAAAGTGGATTATAGGCTGTGAAAAGCAAACAGTGGTGATGTCTGCTGCACTCATAGGCTTGCTGAGATGTATAAGAACAAGGACACAAACATACATAAGAGAGAGTCTCTCTGGGAGCTGCTGTGTCTGCTGGCCTCTCTGCTGAGTAACCTAACTAACCACTCTGCTTCTAACCCCCCTTGCCCATCCTCCAAACTCATCTTACCTGGGGTAAGGTATAGGGGTGGGAAGAAGGTGGAAGGGTGGTTGGGAGCCCCTCCTGGGGACTCTCATTTCTGGGAGGGGGATTGTGTTTCTGTATTCCCTTTAACTTGTCTATGTCTGTAACTATTCCTGTCTATTGTGTCTATCTCTGCTTGTCCATTGTGCTGAGCTGTAAATAGAGCTTCAGTCCTTCACTTCCAGCCTGCTGAGTCTAGTCTGGGGGATTTCATTGTGTTTGGGGGGTGGGTAACTCCCAAACCATAACAGCTGCATCAAAAGAAGCATGGCCAGCAGATGGAGGGAGGTGATTCTGCCACTTTGCTCCTCTAAGACCTCATCTGGAACACTGTGTCCAGCTCTGGTGCCCTCAGTGCATGGACCTGATGGAGCAGGTCCAGAGGAGGGCCATGGAAATGGTCAGGGGGCTGGGACATTTCCACTATGAGGATACCCTGAGGAAGCTGGGGCTGTTCAACCTGGAGAAGAGAAGGCTCTGGGGAGACCTAAAAGCAGCCTTCCGGTAACTGAAGAGGGCTACAAGAAGGCTGGAGGGAGACTGTTTACAAAGGTGATAGTTTGAGGGGAAATAGTTTGAAATTACAGAAAAGTAGATTTACATCGGATGTTAGGAACAAGTTCTGCACCAGAAGGGTGCTGGAGCACTGCAACAGGTTGCCCTAGAAGGTAGTTGAGGTTCATCCCTGGAGATATTCAAGGTCAGGCTGGACAAGGCTCTGAGCAACCTGCTCTAGTGGAGGATGGCTCTGCTGAGTGCAGGGGTTGGACTGGGTGACCTTTAGAAATCACTCCCAAATTTCTAGGATAGCTCTAAGTTTTGGTGGCTCCAGTAGAGTATTATTTATAGCACTCAGGACATACTGGGGAGTAGAGGGGTTCTACCTGTATCCCTGCTCTTCAGGCAGGTTAACTGTACAAGAGGAGAATGTGTCAGCCTTCCCAGCAGCTATGCAAGTCCCAAATAACCAAAGAGTTGGGTTGATGTGCATGTCTTCAGTAGTCAAAACAGATGAAACGTGAAATAAGATCCTTCCATTCTGCTGATGGCGTAGCTGAATGTCAGTAGTGGTACATGGTGTTTATTAGGCTACAGCTCATCCATTTCTTCCAGTACACCAGGATGAAAGCATCATTTTCTTCTTTGTTGACTGCTACACCACTGTGGTTTTGGAGAGAGAGCTCTGTCTAGGGGAACTTGATGGTGTGGATTAAATGATTATTTTATGTTGCCTTTAGTAATTTTACAGGAAATATTACAAAGGTATGAAAAACAGAGACACAGAGAAACCAGAGTCAGTCCCAGCAGCACCCCACAGTCTCACAAAGCCGAGTGCTGATCACTCAGCCAGATGGCCAAGGAAAGCTTGGTCTTTCCCTCTCTCCTAGTCCTAAGTCAGAACACTTCTCCCTGATTCCCTCCTATTCTCCTTGATTTGCTGGAGGAGTCCTTGCCTGTTGAGGTCTTGTTGTAGATTCCTATTAGCATCAGAAATTTATCTTCTTCACAAATTGCCCTGTAGATGGTACCCTGGAAATTTGAGTTGCCTTTAAATTGTTGTCACTGCCTCTGCTTCATCATCCACAAGTAATGATGTTGATAATGAAAATGTTATGCTATCATTTACCAGTTCTAAGGCCTCCTGTTATTGATGAGGGGATGCTAAGCAGATAGCAGAGTATCAGAGTCTCATTTCACTCTACACATCTATATTCTGAGCTTCTGAGTACTGAAACAAGGCAGATACAGGCTTTTAAAGCCAGATTGAACGAGGTGTTTAGATTCCTATCACCGCAGATTAGCAGTCAGTAGGATTTTTCAAATGTGTGTATGCAAGGTAGTTGTTGAACTTCCATTTTACCTGCAATGAAATTTATAGCTTTGAAGACTTGACAATCCTGATAGCATAAACTGAGATCCTACATGTCACAAAGCTCTGTGTAACCATCCCTGTGTCAGCTCCAGCATCTGAAACCAGCTAAACAGATGCGGGATTCAAGTGGATCATGTCCATGGAGTGATTTCGCAGGCAGCAGCAGGGAGGAGCGGGAGCAGCAGAGTGCCTCTTTTGTCCTTGCACGGGAGGAGCAGGCTGCTGCAGTCTGGTGCTTGCCGGAGTTTTCTTTTTTTGTTTTTTCAACACTCGTGGTGTTTTTTGCCTTTTTTTTTTTNGTGGTTTTTTTTGTCTTTTTTTTTTTTTTTTTTTTTTTTTTTTTTTCACTTTCTGTGAAAACTTTTGTCTTGGATGGCATTGACAGCAAGGTGCAGAATAAGCATCAACGTGACAGTGACTGAGACAGCCCTTGCCGGCCGTCGCCCCCCACACAAGTGCTTCCTACGCAACCTTCCCACTGGATGGCAGCAGCAGAACACTTCCATATATTCCTTTGTCTTTGCTCAGTACGCAGCGGGACCGTCCGAGTCAGAAAACGTTCTCCCAGCTTTCAGGTGACTTTGTCCCTTCTTAATCTCCTGGTGTTTGCCTCTTTGCAACCATGAATCCTGGGCTGCAGCAAGAGCAGTGTGCCCAAAAGGGCAAGGGAGGGGATTCTGCCCCTTTGCTCTCGTCAGACCCCACCTGGAGTCCTGTGTGCAATTCTGGAGCCCCCAGCATAGGAAGGACATGAAAGTGTTGGAGTGGGTCCAGAGGAGGCCACGAAGATGCTGAGAGGGCTGCAGCAGCTGTGCTGTGAGGACAGGCTGAGAGAATTGGGTCTCTGCAGCCTGGAGAAGAGAAGGCTTCCAGGAGACCTTAGAGTAGCCTTCCAGTATCTGAAGGGGGCTCCAGGAAGGCTGGGGAGGGACTATTAACAAGGTCTTGCAATGACAGGACAAGGGGTTTGAACTGGCAGAGAGGAGATTGAAAGTGGATGTTAGGAGGAAGTTGTTTGCAGTGAGGGTGGTGAGACACTGGCACAGGTTGCCCAGGGAGGTTGTGGCTGCTCCCTCCCTGGAGATGCTCAAGGCCAGGCTGGATGAGGCCTTGAGTTACCTGTGCTAGTGGGAGGTGTCCCTTCCTATGGCAGGGGGTTGGAACTAGATGATCTTTGAGGTTCCTTCCAACCTTACCATTCTATGATTCTGTGAGAGGCACAGCTCTACTGGCCTCTCAGTCTCCTTACAGCACCCATGATGTGTGCTGCTGTTCTATATCTCCAGAGCACCAGGGCACTGTGTCAGCCGTTGGTGGGTGCCTGTTGGGGGTCAGACTGCAGCAACCAGCTCAGCTTGCTGAGCATCAGGCAGGACTTTACTTGGGAAGGGAACTGAAACTGGACATCAGTGTTTGCCTTCTGATTTTTTATTAGGGTGCATCAACAGCAATTAACACAGGCAGGTATTTATTGCCAGGTAGCATGGACAAATAATTTAATTCCAACTGCTTAAAAAATGATCCTCATCTTAGCAGGCTCTGTAATTAGATTTGACCTTGAGCAATCCCACGTTCCTCATGTTACTTGAAGCAGTATCTGAATTTTTTAGTCTATTTTAAAAGTAAATGATGCTTAAGATCATAGAATCATAGAATGGTAAGGTTGGAAATGACTTCAAAGATCATCTAGTTCCAACCCCCTGCCATAGGCAGGGACACCTCCCACTAGTACAGGGCACTCAAGGCCTCATCCAACCTGGTCTTGAACACCTTCCTGGGCAACCTGTGCCAGTGTCTCACCACCCTCACTGTAAAGAACTTCTTCCTAACATCCACTTTCAATCTCCCCTCTGCCAGTTTAAACCCATTGCCCCTTGTCTGTCATTACAAGACCTTGTTAATAGTCCCTCCGCAGCCTTCCTGGAGCCCCCTTCAGATACTGGAAGGCTACTCTAAGATTTCCTTGAAGCCTTTTCTTCTCCAGGCTGCAGAGCCCCAACTCTCTCAGCCTGTCCTCATAGCAGAGCTGCTGCAGCCCTCTCAGCATCTTCGTGGCCTCCTCTGGACCTGCTCCCACAGTTCCATGTCCATCCTGTGCTGGGGGCTCCAGAACTGTACACAGTACTCCAGGTGGGGTCTGACGAGAGCAAAGGGGCAGAATCCCCTCCCTTGCCCTTTTGGCCACACTGCTCTTGCTGCAGCCCAGGACTGGGTAATAAGATGTGTAACAACACCTCATGTAGCATTGTACCTTCACAGCACCATGTGTTTCCTAACTGCATGTCACGATTTTGTGCTGAGTGCTCAGACCTGCAATACTTTATACGTGTGTCAGCATTCAGGTGGTATCCAGCTCACCTCTGAGGCTAACAATCCATTAGGATGAAATTCTGGGTGCTTCATCTCAGTGCCAGGGCTGTATTTTTTCAGCTGTTTGTGTGCTGAGTCTATACAGTAAGGTGGAAGAGATTTGTACAGTCCACAGAATGAGAGTGTCCCACAAGAATTAAAATTCCAATGATGATCACATTTATTGGCTACCTAGGTAGAGACTTGTTCCAGAGCACTCCAAATTCCTTCCTTCTTCCCTTCCTTGCAGGTTTGAATGGGGAGAAGAAGGTGAAGTGACAACTGCTTTGCGCCCTCCACCCTGTGGGCTTGAAGGGGGCACAGCAAAAGGCCTTTCCCCAGCCATGTGCTGAGCTGTGTGGACCACCTGGGCTGCAGCAAGAGCAGTGTGGCCAAAAGGGCAAGGGAGGGGATTCTGCCCCTTTGCTCTCGTCAGACCCCACCTGGAGTCCTGTGTGCAGTTCTGGAGCCCCCAGCATAGGAAGGACATGGAAGTGTTGGAGCGGGTCCAGAGGAGGCCACCAAGATGCTGAGAGGGCTGCAGCAGCTCTGCTGTGAGGACAGGCTGAGAGAGTTGGGGCTCTGCAGCCTGGAGAAGAGAAGGCTTCCAGGAGACCTTAGAGTAGCCTTCCAGGATCTGAAGGGGGCTACAGGAAGGCTGGGGAGGGACTATTGACAAGGTCTTGCAATGCCAGGACAAGGGGCAATGGGTTTGAAGTGTCAGAGGGGAGATTGAAAGTGGATGTTAGGAGGAAGTTGTTTGCAGTGAGGGTGGTGAGACACTGGCACAGGTTGCCCAGGGAGGTTGTGGCTGCTCCCTCCCTGGAGATGCTCAAGGCCAGGCTGGATGAGGCCTTGAGTTACCTGTGCTAGTGGGAGGTGTCCCTTCCTATGGCAGGGGGTTGGAACTAGATGATCTTTGAGGTTCCTTCCAACCTTACCATTCTATGATTCTATGAGAGGCACAGCTGGGATGGGGGTGGTGGCTGCCTGGGTCTGTGCATCCAGGATAAATGGCAAATGGACACTTGGTCTAGAAAAGCATAAATAGAGCAAAGGAGAAGGTGCCAGGTGCCTGCCTTAGAAGTGTTCCTACCTTGACAGAGTCCCCTGCCTTAGAAGAGTTCCTGCCTTGAAAGAGCTCCCTGCCTTGGAGGAGTTCTCATATTGCACCGTCCCCACTTCTGGACAGCTCCTACCTTTTCACACAGCTCTTGCTTTTGCACCGTCCCTGCCTTTGGACTCCTCTCCCCACTTCTGCACCATTCTGTGCAAACTTGCAGGCTTGGCAAGTCCTGGGGTCCATCTGAGAGAGCTGCTGGTGGCACCCGGACCCAGCTGCGCTCAGACCATACTGCAGGTGACTTCCTGGCTGCTATCAGGGCTGGGCAGACCTGAGCAGTTTGGCTCTCCCCTGCCACTGCCAAGGCAGCAGCGCTCCCACAAATCCCTGTCTGTGGCAGTTGTGTTTGGAGACACTCCTGACTCTGGCAGCTTTTCCACCTGCCTTGGGCTGCTGCCACCTGGATCCAGGCTATTGGATATTGCTTGCAGTGTCAGAAGGCAGCTGAGCCACAGAGAAACCCAGCAAGAGAGCATCACCCAATGCCTATCTCACCTCTGTGAGCAAAGCCTGATGCTGGGCCCTTAATTCTCTGCTCAGCCTGACTGACAGTGGGGTGAAGCTGTGCTTGTAGCTTAGCCTCTTCCATTTCCTGACTTCCTAAATCTCTAAATGTGTCCATAACATCCTGTTGAAGAATTCCTGATCGAATTAGAACCTGTAAATAAACCTAAACTAGTTCTGTATGTAGTTTGGGGCAGGGCTTTCAGGAAAAGAAAATAATTCTGTTTTTATCATTCCTGACTCGGCCACATGAATCCCCTGCCTCTGCAACAAGACCACACAAGAACCAGTAGGGCAAGAGCTTTTTTTATTTTTTGACTTCTGGTCTCCTGCAACTAAACACTGAGAGTTGATATAGGTTTTAAAAACCTCTATCTTTGACTAGTAAGTACTGTAGCTGAAATCACAGCAAGAAATGTTTTGGAAATTATCATACTTGGTTTCTTTGGAGGTGGTGCTAAATTGAAGAAGAAACACTTGTGTTTACCAGGGAGTGAATATAGTATTAAATGGGTAGAGTAAAGGTAGTGCTGTTTGTTGTGAGCAGCAGAGAAAAGATCAAGACACAGACTACCCCTAGCAGCAGCACCCATCAGTGCTGCTGCAGTGACACCCAGGGACTGGGTTGTTGACACTAATTCCACATTAGTTCCTTTTCAATATGTAGAACAGACAAGCCCAGAGGCCCTGGTGGTGGTGGTGCAAGGCAAGAATGCAGAGATAATAAAGTAAGGAACATTATTCTGGGGGAAAAATGCTTGGTTGGAGCTGGTACAGGCTTGACCTCTGTTACAACCCTCAATATTGGAACGAAACAAGATTTTGGCAGCTTGTTCACCTCCTCTTGAACTTGTTTGCAGTACAGGGACACAAACCTGTTTGAAACTTATCAACCCAAGCCACGTGCACTGGCTGGATGTGTTATCTGATGCTGTGCTATGGAAATTGGGACTGTCTGACCTGTGGGACTGTCCCAGCTGTTCGGTTTATCTGGTTGTCATGAAAGCCTAAAGCAAAAATCACTTTGCAGGAGGATTTTTTTTAGAACTAAGGAGATCAGGGTTAATTGTGTCACTCAGAGAAGGCAACTGGTTAGCATTATTCATCTAACAATGTGACTGACCCCTTGGGAGTGGTGCTGTGTGTGCCTGAGGTGACAGATGATGGAAGATCCACAAAGAGAACAGAAAAGATCTATCTGGCAAAGACATGAAATAATCCATATGAAACTGGGGGGTTGGGACAATTTTAGAGCTTTAAGGATATAACATAGATGTGTTATATCTCTCCAGATCATTGGCCTTGTCATCTACCCAGGAAAATTCATAGAAGAAATACCCCAGACAGGAGATGATATGTTCAGCAGGGCCTGTGGCTTTGGCTGGGCCAGCACTGCTGTTGTAATAGGTTGTGCTTTCTTCTGCTGCTGCCTTCCCAGCTGGGAAGGTGAAGTCCTGGGAAACATCAAGCCTACATATTACTACCCCTCCCCAGAGAGAGCACCATACTTAAATAGAAAGATTAAATCTGTGGTCAACTGTCAAAACAACAGAAGCATTTCTGATGTAAGTTTGGTGCCGCTGTAGGAGACTGAAAAAACTTGACCCTATTTCTCCAGAGTATTTCTCGATAGCCCTGGTAATAAATGAGTAAAAATATTGGCAACTTTAAGCAAACAGCTTTTACCTGAGCTCTTATGTATGTATTCTTATGTCAGTTCTGTTTGGGTGGCTAACTTGCTCCTCTCCCTCCCAGCTACCTGAGTCATCTTTGTTTTATTCTAATGTTTGCTTGTGAATAAGGATGTAATGTTTGTGGTGTGGAAAGGAAGAGGCAAGATTTGGGTAATAGGTTGGACTCCATGATCTCGAAGGTCTTTTCCAACCTGGTGAATTCTATGGTTCTGTGATTCTTCTGTACATTCATTAGGAAATGACATAGTATCATCAAGAAATGATTTATGTATAGTTGTAGTAGTTGTGTGAAAAGGCTGCTGTTAGGTGGATCCCTGTCTTGGTGCTTGCTCCAAGTATTGAGATTAGCTACAGGTGGCCAGAACAACAGTTTGGTTCTTGTCCTGAGCAAGTTGTTTCTTCCTTCTCTTTCGTTAGTCTGTTTCATGTTCGTTTGCTCTTGTGTATTGTGACAGTTGTCAATCCAATAGGCCAGCATGTTCTGAATTCATTATGAAATACTGCAGAGCAAATGGACCTGGGGCTGTTGCAGAGGACAAGAGATGGCTGAGGCTGAATGTGCTTAGTCAGACTTTAATTCAGAGTGCTTTCCAATAATGGGGTCGTGTGTACACCTTGCATTTCAAACACATCCTGATCATGAAGGACTAAACATCTCTAAAGGAGCAGGACATATGTAATCTTGCAGTCCCTCTGTCACTGGCTCCCCAAGGTTTTTTTTTTCTCACTTCTTGGCCAAATCCAACCAAGTGAAGCTCTTAACTCTGCTAGGGTTTCTATGAATTTGAAGAAAACCAGCAGTGAGGCACATTGTTGGCCCCACTAATAAAAACCTACAGTGCAACTGTGATATCCTGATCCTGGCAGCTTGCTGATTAATACACCTCCACACTGGAGCCAGCACTTGCCTCGTGGTTGAGTGATACAGAAGATACCTAAGCACTTTGAAGTGGGTAAGAATGGAAGCCATGGCAGTGATGTAAAATGGGGACAGAAAACAGGTATGTTGTTGTGGATGCAACGCAGTGAAAGAGCACAGCCAGAGGGGATTATTTCTTACAGTCACCTCAGGAAGTGATGTTCACCTCTGAAATGAGATTTAGCTTGTTGAATGTCAGAAAAAAAGGATTTCTTCTGATGGGAGAGGATGGTGATAATCCAAGTGATGATTTTCATGGCATTGCCACTGGGAAACGGGCCAGATGTAAGACTGTGGCAATTCCATCTAACCACTGGTGAGAGAGGAGCAGGAGCAGGTATTGCACTGTCTTGAAAAATCCAGCAAATGGGCAACTGCTTATGGCTGTGGATGGTAGCTCTTATTGTCAGTGTGACCTGGGATCCCAGCACTGGGCTGCATCCATCCCAGCACAGCTGTGGCCATTGTCACATGTGAGTGTACAACTCACACTTGATTGCTGTTGCCTGAGATTTTGATTATTAGATCTCATCCCTTTGAGTTGGTAGCAACAAATGCTGAGCAGAAAAGAAAGTTGTTTTCAGATGGGGGCTGGCTGAATGGCTCCTGGGTCACCTTTTAGACACTCCTGCAAATCCTGCATGCAAAGTCCAGCTCTTATTAGCCCTGTTTGTTATGTGAGCAACCTTAGTCCTTATTCTGAAATGACAGAGAAACACCAATGGCAGCTTACCTACTGCATCTCTTTAGTCCTCTTTCGTGTGGAGTACCAAAGTTGTAAAAGGTATTTAGTAGGATCCCATAAGTGATTGCAGCAGAGAATGGAATAATGATGGAAAGTAGCTAGGTTAGTTAGACAGAGAATGTAGCTGCAATACTCTGTGCTACCAGGGAGGACTTACTCTAGGTCACCTGCAGAGCAGCAGTTCTGAACCTTCTTGAAACCTGGAGGAAGTCTGAGTTGAGGAATGTTATGGATTTCTTTATGCAATAGTTCTGAGAAGCCTTGCCCCCAGTGACCTAATTATGTCACCTGCGTGCTGCACAGCTTTGTACTTGAGCAAGACTGCCACCAGGCATTTGAGCTTTGTAGTGAGGGGTTTTTTTTGTAAATTGGATTTTATCTTCATACCCACCCACACCCCCACACCCCCCCTGCATTACAAGCTGCTGACTTCAACATTTTACCTGAGGTTGGAAACTCCACTGATTTGGGAGTTTGGTGTTAGTTTTTTTTTTTTTTCTTTCAAGCTTTTTTTTTTTTTTTTTGTTTTGGTGGGGTTTTTTTTAAATGCATTTTGTTTATTTTTAGTTTTGTTTGTTTGTTTTGTTGTTTCCTTTCCAAAAGGCCAAAGATGCAATGATAAAACTCATTTGTCTTTTTAGTCTTTACCTTGTAATTAGATCTAAGAGATGCTGGAAAGCAATGCCAGGCAAGTAAGCTCTTTTCCTTTAAAAGCTCTCTGGGCACATAAATGAGTCTTGGGAGAGCTTTAAAGGAGAGCAGTAATGAAAATCCTGCAGAAAAGGAAAAAATAAGCCAACAAAATTAAGACTTAAGTGTGCTATTTTTATTCAAGACTGAGAGTAAAAGAGACTCTGCTCCCTCCAGAGTTCATTCTCAGATAAAACATTTGAATCATTAATTATTTTTAAATGTTCTTTTTTGTATGAATGATCTTCCCTCTTTGTTTCTGCCCCACTGATTTACTTTGTGCTTACATTTTAAGTGATGTTGATCTGACTTGGAGGTTTTGGAATCATTTTACCTCAGCTTTGTTTGATAGCCATGTTTCATTTTACTGTGAGATCAGTAATTGTCATGAATTTTGTTTCTCTAGAAGGCGAAGCCCCAAAACGCAAACAGCATTTAAATGCTGGAAATTGAATAGCTGTGGAATTTAGGCACCTGGAGCTCAGAAAGTGTTTAAAAAAGAAGAGCACCGAGTTAGAAACAAAGCACAGTCACAGCCATTCCATGCTTATAACTGCAAAGAAGCTGGTGGTGGTAGTGAGAGACACCGAATGGCAAAAGGTCGAGGTACCAGCGCTGGTCTCCTGAGAAGCTGAAATAACAGCATTTATCATGCCTTTGGGGAGGATTCTGCTGTTCTAACTCAGTAGATCTCCAATGGTAGAGCAACGCAAAGCTGTGTTTGTGAATGGATCTGCTGACAGGATTGCTCTAGCACAGCAGATCCTTTGTTTCTAGGGGACACATAGGCAACATTTCCATCGTTCCCTTCTGAATGCATCTAATGCAGTGAACTCCAAAGCCTTTCTTTTGCCAACTGATCCCACAACTTCTACTCTCAGTGGCTTTCTCCTTAGTCTTTAACAGCCTTTGTAGAAAGTAATTTGTAAAATCAAAAGGATGACTCTGAACATTGCTCTGCAATAGTCTGAGATGTTGTAGAATTAAACCACATTATTTGCTGGCACCTTGTGCCGTGCGTAAGACTTTTGCTTTTGCATTTCGTGTATGAGAAGAACATAAACCTCATCTTGTGTTTGCATTCCTGGATACAAGTGAAAAGAAATACCTTAGAACAAGATTTCTTTTGAAATGCCCAGCTAAAAATGAAATTCAATCTCTTTTTTTATTTATACGAGCCTAGCTTTCAGTGAATACACAGCTGGTACTGCTTAAAACTGCTTGTCCTTTTTGCTGGATGCAGAAGACCGCAAAAGTGAGTTTCTCCCCTTGCTTAATGCCTTTGCTTTGGGCTTTTTGAAGTGGTTTACCTTCCCCCTCCCCCCATTGTTTTCAGTGGCTAGTGAAGGCTACTTCTCCACTGCCTTAGCTGGAGGACAGGGCTGAAGATCAGAATGACACATCCATGATCTGAAGAGAGAGAACAAATAGGGTGGGATTAGATGGGATATTAGGAGGAAATTCTTTGCAGTGAGAGTGGTGAGGCACTGGAACAGTTTATTCAGCGAAGTTGTGTTTGTCCTCTCTGTGGAAGTGTTCAGGGCCAGGTTGGATAAGGCCTTGGGCAACCTAATCTAGTGGAAGGTGCCCTTGTCTATGGCAGAGGGGTTGGAACTGGGTGATCATTAAGGTCCCTTCCAACCCAACCCAAGAATTCTATGAATCTGTGAACAGCAGTTACGATTTGTAAGCTTGAATGATAAATGATGAGGATTTTTATACTTCTAGAATACAATTCTGGGAACTAGCAATACCTCAGCACCAAGTGTTGGGTGCACTCTGCTATGGACCTAACTTGCATGTGTTAGTTTTTCCAGTGATGTCAACGAAGTCAATGGGTCTGACATTTTTATTACCTGTGCCTTCATGCAGTCACTGTCCTAGTGTAAATGCTATCATTTGGATGTTTGCAAGCAGCTGTAAACCTCCAATCCTTATTGCTCCCTTGGAACTCTGTGCTATGATGCAGCTCAGCATGCAGATTTTTGAGTAAGGAGAGGCAATACTTTTCAACATAAACAAGTCTGCTGGGTCACATTAACCTCCTTCAGTCTCTGTGTTAAATAATTAAAACAAACTAGGTAGTGTTAACCATATGTATTTAGAGGCTTACTGGAGGAGCTTATTAGTTCAATATCCTAACACAGTGTCTTAAACCTTTCTGAGCTCCAGGATCCCTTATTAAATATTTAGTGCATAGTGCTGGAAAAGTCAAGATTTGCTTTGTTTTTGAAGCAATTGCTGCTCTCAGAGTTCTTTTTAGCTTTTAAAATACCGGCTACCTATAAATAGCACTCAACATGTCATTGCTTGCCACCAAGGAGTATTTTTCATTTGTACCAATCTTAACATTACCCTGAGAATTAATGCTTGCAGAAAGCTCTGCAATACATTCTTGCTGCATTCTGTAGAACCACCTCAGATACCTTTTTAAGCGATTCATTTGACAGCAGCTCCTTTGGAGAGAAAGAAGATGCATGGCAGCTGCTGCCTGTGGTTTGCAGACATCAATATTTCTCCTCTTCAGTTTCCAAAACTGTCAAAATGAAATTAGCTAATTGGTGAGTAGTTTAGTGTAGTTGCTGAGGGATAGTAATTATTAGTGACAAGGGCTGCTGGAGGTGCACTAATACAGTACAGCAAAACCTAAAATTTGAAAATAGAAGGCATTATCCTGCACTGCTGTTATGTCTACTCATTTTGCTGTCTGGCTTGCCAGAGATTCCAACCTTCAAGTTCAAGGTTTTCTTGGTAGGAGAGAGAAGATTTGGCTTTGTACAGAGCAGGGTCTTATAAGACTTACTGTACAGCTGAGCAAAGGCAGCTTAGGGGATTAAAATAGCATCAGCGATATCTCTTGTCTCTAGGGTAATGAGTTATGAGCAAAGCAAAGACCTCCAGAAAGGGATTTTCTTGCTCTGGAGTCTCTATTAGGTGATACTGTATTGTAAACAAATAACAAATTGTGTCACTGAGTCCATTCTCATTTTGCCTAATTGCCTGTCTGGGCACTGGGGAAGAGAAGATGTCAGCCAGAGCATGTCTACCTTTACACCCAAGGACGTACTAAAGGAAGCTGGACTGTGTCTTTTCCCTTTGCCTGCAGCTGGGAACTGGTCACTCCTCACTACAGGCCCTCTTCAAAGGTTTTAATGTAGCACTCGGAGTTGTTGCATGCTCTGAGGTGGCAGCTGAGAGTCCCCATTCAGCCTCAGTGAAAGCATCACTTTGTAGTGTGAAGCTATCTGGGTAAGCCATTTACAGAACCTTGCCAACAAAGTCATTTTCCACTTCTAACAGGGAGCTTTCAGAAATTGTGCCTTGAAAAATAAACTATCTAATCATTCACCTCTGTCCAGATGCTTGAAATTACTTAAAGGTTGACAAAGGATAATGTGTTGGACTGGCAGCACCTTGAGTCTCTAACAAAGGATCTGCTCAGCCCAGTAATTGCCATCCACCTCTCCTCTGAAACATGCTGGTTCAGTGACTCATAATCAGCCATCACTCTGAATTAACAGACTGCTCCTCTGGAATCTTTACTGAAATGTTAGGGACTTGTAAAAAGTTCACTTAACACCAACGTCCCTCTGCTTTAAACTGACAGAAACATCATAAGAAATAGAAATCTGTTCTCTCTTGCCCATTTTCAGTGTGTTTTTTTTTTTTTAAATGATATATTACCAAAGTTCCTGATGAAATATCAGAGATTTTAAGTAAAATAATGATAAGGAAAAGTGAATTATGATTTCCAAGAGACCACACCTTTTAATTTCAGAGTGCAAAATGCATTCCCAAGGGAGATAAATGATGCTGGTTCTTCTAGTCTATTGAAAGTAGTTGGCAAGTCTGTTACCAAATAACATGCCTGATTTCATGTCCAACAGTTAGCAGAATTTAATCAGTGCAAACTGAAACACAGAATAGCTCTCTGCTGGAGGGTAGCTGAACTTATCTTTTGATGCACCTCAGTGTTCATGGGATTGTAAAAGATGCCTGTATGTGGCCATTCAGAGCTCTCAGTGCCTCCTCTGCCTGGAAGAATGAATGTGAAGCCAAGGCACCTTGGAAACGACTTCACCCCAGCTGGCAGCCTGCAGAGATTCAAAAGGAGGGAGGAAAGGGCAGCCTTGGCAGCTAACGAGAGGGCGGTGGTGATCTCAGACTTCTGCTATTGACATTTCAGGTACTTACACCTACAGCTCTGGAAGGGAGTGAAATGTATACTAAATACAGTGATTCCATCCTTCAGGAGCCTACATGTTGCAGTCCATTTGGAAGCTATACTGGAAAATCCTTGAGAGCTTTTCTGCTGGGTGTTGTCTGCCAGCTGGTGTTGTGGTAGCCCTAAATAGGCCAAAATAGGCTTATATATATCCTGACCTGCACAGAGATGTTCCCCTGCTCCCCCTCCTGTGCTGGGGGAAGCAACTGTGGGCAAGGAAAACCAAAGCCCTGCCTTCAGCTGGTATGGTCAAACTCGGCAAAGTACCATCCTGGTTGGCTAATCTATGTCCAAAGACCCATTAGTCTCGGGCTGCATGGATAAAAAGGGCTGAGCAGGTAGCACAAGGTGCTCTCTACCATTGCAGTCATGGTGCTACTGCTGCCTCATTGCATCCTGAGCTGTGTGGAACTCCACTACCAGGCACAGACTCTAAATGCTTGCAGGCACTCAGCCTGCACAGCCAGCCTGACATTGTGCCAAGCCTGCACATGGCATTGCCTCCTGCCTGCCCCTCTGCAAGGCTGCTCCTGAATGGGGAGTCAAGAGGAACCAGGACAGAGCCTGTGCCAGACTCCAGCTGCCTGAGAAAAGAGCCTGGGAAACCCCAAAGCCTCTAATGGCTTTGAGACCACCAACAGCAACCCCTCCNAGGATCATGAACTGCCAGTGGTGTAGTGACCACAGGAACCTTCTCTGCCAATATGTTTGCCTTTGCTGGGTACCTCTTACAGTGTTCCAGTTTTGCCTGTTCCCTGCATATATGAATTTCCAAACTCTGCATTTTGAACCTTGTAACTAAGTTTTCTGGCCAGATTTAATGTTCATAAAGAATTTTCATAGTTATTAACCATCTTCACCTGGACATCAAAATTAATATCCAGTATTTGTTTTGCATCATTTGTAACACTGGAATCATCATAATAGTGTGGTATGACCTGAATGAGCTCTGTGGGGAGGCAGCAGTCCCTGTGACAACTATGGTGCCTTCCTTTGAGCATCACACCTCTGACCATGCAGAACATGTGGCCCAGTGACTCTGTGGCATTATCCTCCTTGGCACTGCCATGATAGCTGGGGAAAACACATTTACCTGTATCACTGTGATGGTTCAGTTGGGCATGTTGGTGTCAGCATAGTCCCTGGGGAAAAGGTGACACTGGAATGTGCCATTTTGGCACCCTATGTGGAACTGTAAGTGCTAGGAATGGATCTATGTTCTGGTGCTTCCCTGCTCCTTCAGCCAACTTGCATAGCAAATTTCCTTCAGTAAAAGTAGGATGTTTTAAGTGAAGTGCCAGATGTTAAAGGCCATATCTGAAGGTCTAATTCACTGTGGTGCTGAGCCTTGTAAACTCTGTGTAACTTGGACTTAGGGATACTGTACACAGCACCAGATCAAACTCTGAATGTGTTGACTGGCAGCTCATTGTTCCAGCTTGTTGTGTAGCTTTGAGTTGTTGAGATTAAAGACAGATCATCATTTTTCAGCTTCTCAGAGCACAGGATGCCTGGAACTTGATAGTGGAAAAATCTGCTTTCCTCTTCCTAAGCAAGCTCTTCTGGCATTGTGCAATTGAAGACAGATACCTTCCTCACCTAAGGCCACTCCATAACATACATATTGGTGGCTATCTGCCACTAGCTTTAGCATGAATTAAAAAAAAAACCCAAACATTCTAAGTCCATCTTTCCTTATCACAGTCAGTGATTCACAGTCAAAGGTGTATTTCACTGTGTTTTGTTGTTTTAAACTCAGTAACTATTTTATACCCATTCTAGAATCTTTAGATCTTCCTCCTTGTGCTGGTTTGAGGCTAACTGGAATATTTTTATGAAAAGAATTAGATGCTAGGCTGTGAAAAGCAAACAGTGCTGATGTCTGCTGCACTCATAGGCTTGCTGAGATGGTTAAGAACAAGAACACAAATATAGATAAGGGAGAGAGAGTCTGGCACTCTGCTGTGTCTGCTGGCCTCTTTGCTGAGTAACCCACCTACCCACTCTGCTGCTAACCTCCCTTGCCCATCCTCCAACCTCACCTTGCATGTAAGGCAGACCCTAGGGTAAGGCAGGGGGGTGGGAAGAAGGTGGAAGGGTGGTTGGGAGCCCCTCCTGGGGTCTCTGATTTCTGGGAGGGGGATTGTGTTTCTGTATTCCCTTTAACTTGTCTATGTCTGTAACTATTCCTGTCTGTTGTGTCTATCTCTGCTTGTACATTGTGCTGAGCTGTAAATAGAGCTTCAGTCCTTAACTTTGAGCCCACTGAGTCTAGTCTGGGGGATTTTTCACAGTGTAAGTGGGACAGGGAACTCCCAAACTATCACACTACTGTTTTGCCTCTCCCCTAACCTTTGCTCAAAAATAAAAGCAAATTTTACCTTCAATACTATACTGCCATTTTTGCATCCTCAGAAAAAAACCTTCTTGGAGACCACATGTAGGATTTCCTTTTATTTTGTGTTTAATGCATGAATAAAAAGTGAATGACTTGGTTAGAAGCACCTAAACAAGAAGTTCCTAAGCAATAAATCATATATAAGTGGCAAAAAGACTTTTCAAAAGCCATTTGTTTGTTAGTGTTTGAGTGTTTGATAATGTGCTGCCTGTTGCCTAACAGGAAGATTCTGTGGTGTTTGTGAAGCAAACCTCACATTTTTATGAATGCAGAGCTGTAGGTATTTTCACAGCCCCAAATTCAGACCATTTCATTAAAGAAGCCATTGCATGGCAATCCAGGCACGGGCATTATTTTCTCTCAATGTTCTGTGTGCCATGGTAGAAATGAACTGGGCTAGCCAGGACTGTCAGTGTGCTAAGGATTCAGTTCTCTGCATGGAAGTGGTAGAGCAGAAACAAATACAGTAATAATATTGCTAATCTCCAGTGGTCAGGTTTGCATGCTCCAAAGGTGTAGAGTCACTATAAAGAAAGTCTTGTAATTTCTTGTGCTCAGAAGAGGCACTTATAACTAATTACAAGGTGCAATCACATGAGAACAGGAAGCCTCAGTGGATTCATAATAAGATTCAGAGCCTTTCACCTCAAGGTCGTTGTTTCTAATCCAGATCTGCTTGGTAGTGTTTGGAAGTGCCCTCAGACAGGTAGTTAGTGTGAAATTATTTGAAATCTCTGGGTTGTTAGTAAATACCTAATCACCTAAGCAGCTTTACTGTGGCTGGGGTTTTCTTTCTGGCTGCCTCCTTCCCTGTTGTCTAGAGAGGAGACAGGATTTCTGCTGTTTTCTTGCAGTGAGCTGGCTGGGTAAGATTAATGTGATTCAGGTCAGTTTCACTGCTGCTGAGACCTACCTGCTGGACAGTGATGATGCTGTCAGACTGTGGTCCTCTGGTGTGGGCACTGGAGAGGTATCAGCAAAGGCGGAAGTTGAATAGTTCAAGTTCAAAGGGGAGTCTAATCAAAGGATAGAATAATGTGAGAGAGGCACTCCAGCCACACACTGTTCCTAGAAAGCTCTGGAAGCAGCAGGAGTTGAACGTGTATGGATGGAAAAGCTTCAGTCAATCCCAGCCTGTGGCATAGACTACGAAGGACCTCATAGCCCAGTACTGATGGTGGCACCAATGCAGCTGCCTCTGACTCCTGCTGTTGTGATTCATTACGGATTAAAGTGACCTTTTCTTGGGTTCTCAGGACTTTCCAGCTCAAGAGCTCTTGCAGAGGAATTTGCCTTTACATAGCTGCTACTGCTCTGTAGAACAGCTGTCACAAGCAATACCTGCTGGTCCCTCCCACCCTGTCCCTGGTGGGACACTGAGTTGAAGTACAGAAGGACAGCATACGTGATCTGACCATGTCCATGGATTTTCAAAGTTGCCATTCCTACAATTTATCCTGCAAGTGAGACAATGAAGATCTTGAAAAGCCAATCACATGAACTGTTTTCTAATGAGTTAACATCAACAGAGGCTTTAACAGTAAGACAAATAAGCAGTGCAACTGTTGATTTGACTGCTTTTTAGTTTTGTTTTGAGAACATGATCAGAAGAAACATTTTCAAACATGCACACTGCAGGAAGAAAAGCTCAACCACTTTAATTAGAACACCATCTTTGTGGCGTGCTAGTGGAACTGATGACAAGTGTACCAAGTCACCTTTAGCCTGGTTCAGGAAGGGAAGAAGGTGGAGCACTGCTGTTAAAGTCAACGGCTCTTGAGGGACTGTAAGCAGCAGTGTGTAAGGTAAGGGCGAGACCTCTCTTGCCACCTATGGCTCCTCCATTCTTCTTGGCAGCAGCCCTCAGGTCTGCATGGCTTTAACAGGAACATCTGCTCCTCACCTGGTTCACATCTGCAGTGGTTGTGACAGGGTGTGTGCTCTTCTTCATTCACCCTTGGTGCTCTGACCTTTTCTGTGGCTCATTTTTTATGCTCTGCCTCCTTAATGACTATTCTAATTCATCTCTGCATTTGCTGATAGTCTCATTAGGGCCAAGGGAAAATTCACTAGGTGAGACAGCCTGTTGTTTTCTGGTAAGTATAAAAGTTCATCAAATGTGACAAGCTAGCTGGGATACTCAAGAAGGACAATTTCACTACATTGTTTCTGCAGCCTGCCCAGTTGTGGCAAGTGTTCCTGCTAAAAAGGGCAATCCTTCTCTTCTGTGGTGAACAAAGTATGTCCCCTTCTCTGGCTGACCTGGGTTCTTTTTTGGCCAAGATCCAGAAGGATATCCAAGTGTCTTCCTTCTTTTCAAACGTCTTATTTCCAATGGTTTCAAACAGACTTCATTGCCCACTGGACATCTATAAGCCCTTGGGAAGTTGAGACTTCCCCTTCAGCTCTACCTCCTTTAAGCCTCCAACCCAAATACACTTTGTTAGATGTGCCGGAGCTGAGCCAGTGACTGCCACAGACAGGTGTAGGAAAGCACTGTTAGTGCTGCATCACAAAATAAATGCACTCAGTTATCAGTGACAAAATTTCCATCTCATGGCAGAAAATCTCCTTCCCAATGCAGTAATCTGCAAGAGCCAAGAGCCAGTTCTTAGTCCTCTGAGTGATGGCAGTGAGTCTGTAGTATGAATCAAGGATTAAGCTGCCGGACTTTCTCCCAGAGCCGCAGTGTCTTTCTGTCAAAGCTAAGGCACAGTTTGGAGGGAGGCTTTTGATGTCACTATCCAGTTTTTTCCTGTTGTGCCAGTTACAGGATACAGTAGTTTCTCTGCTATTATATTTCAGTTTTTGACTGTAAGCAGAAAGGATTAATTAAAATGGAAAATCTGTCTAATCATTGTCAAGGACTGTCCATTTCAGTAAGCACGGAAGAAGGGTTGGGCTCTCTGGTGCTTGGAAAGGAAGCTGTGGAGCAGGAAAAATGGTGTCTTAACTTCTAGTTCTTCCATTTCTGAGAAGGATCTGGTCAGACTCTGTTTTGCCTATTTGTACAGCTTGTTCATAGCAGCTCACATTGTATGCCTGGGTGAAACATCTTTATTGATGCTAGTTGCCAAATAAAGCCAAATTTGGGTGGAACAACCAAAAAGACCTTTTGCTGCATAAGATTACAGGGTTAATAATATGAGTAACAAGGAGGAAATAATCATAGAATCANTCCCTGCCCACATTGCTCTTGCTGCAGCCCAGCACACAGTTGCTGTCTGGGCTGCACCCACACTGCAGGCTCATGTATGTGAAAGATCAGCACAGGATGTGTGCTGTGGCAGTACCCACCTGTGCATGCCCATAGCTATTGAGCACAGACCTCCAGATTGGGCTCTCTGAGATTTTCTTGGGTTACAGCCTGCAGCTGAAATGTCAAAATTTTAGATTTGCACCTCTGTTCTTAAGTAAAGAGAATGAAGGGGTGGGAGATGGGAGGTGAGAGGCTCAAGAGATCTGCAGAACCTTTAGAGGAAAAATAAGTGTGAATGGTGAAGCTTTGAAAAAGAGTCTTCAGTATGAAATAGAGAATGTGCAGGCCCTCACAACTTCTGAGTTCCGATCTTCCTTTTAGTTATTATTTTACTGGCTGCAAGGCAGGATCAGGAGTTATAATGTGAGCCTGTGGGAAATGGTTATCAGGTTCTCATTTGCATTTTATTTGATCCTGGCTGTATTTTATTGCTGTCTCTTGCACTGTTATGGTGGAGTCAGTGATCTCCAGAGGTCCCTTCCAACCCCTACCATTCTATGAAGATGATGGGTAATCTGCAGGGTTATTCAGTGTTAGTAACACCCTCCTAGTTCAACAACGTCTAAAAGAAGTCTGTCAGCATTGTGGAAGCCTCAGCGATGCTTTGCACTCCTGTCTGCAGCGGTTGGAATAGCTGAAGTTCAATTAGCTGTGCAGCCAGGTTGGATACAGTCTGAAACCATTTGAAAGTCCTCATGCCGCTCGGAATTAAAACTGCATTTATGCAATTTAGCTTTATGACCTGTTACTGCTTAACTGGCAGCTGGGCTGCTGCAATACTTTCCTTGTCCATTCCATCAGAATAAAGCCAAGATAACCATTACAGCTATAGAAACCTGATATAAAACGAGGCAAGCTCAGACAATAATTAATCAGGGGTGCCCAAGAGGCAGGGGCTTTCCCAGGGCTGAAAGGCCAGGCGAGGAGCTGCTGGCCTGGAGCCCAGTGCATCAACTGCTCTGATTGCTTCTAACCCTCCTCCAAACTCCGCTGGGCTGATCTGCCTAGCACATGAAATTTCATCTCCCTTCAGCAGTGAAATGTATCGCTCAAATCTGCAGTCACATCCACTGGCTTCTGCAGGAGGCAAAGCTTCTGCTAGCCACAAATACTGCTGTGTGGTTTTAGTAAACACTGAGCAATTAATGGGAAGAGAGATTGGCTGCCAAAGTCATTTAAACTCACTGTCAAACAGGATGACCAGGAACACTACCACAAACCTTACCATTTAGTGGCAACAGCTATGTCTGGGTCTTTCTTCAGCAGATTCTCAAGTGCAGGTTAAATAATGAATAATAATCATTTGTTTGCCTGCATCTAGCTGCCAAATTCAGGCACAATCCTACTGTTTCACAGTGCCACAAAAGTAATTTCATTTAAGGAGGAAAAGGCACATTTGTATTTAAAAAGGAAACTCCAAAAGAGCAGAAGTTGAGCTGTTTGGAGTACTGAAGTGGAGCAGAGTCAAAGGTGCCTTGGTTACCCTCCTCAGTTTTGCCTCTTCTACGTGGACATGAGAATCAAGACTCAGTTTTCAGCTGAAATGCTTCCTTTCCAGACACCTGCTTTGTTTTCTGGCAACTGCTGTTAACTTAATCTGCAGAGCCTAACAACTTAGGTGGCAATTGTTGCTTCCTATTCCCTAACAAATATATTTCTTGTCTGATGAATGACCTTGAACTGGGTTAAAAATAGCTCTGCTGTTTAGTGGATTGCAAACATTTGTTTTACACTGCTAAGCCTCAGATGGTCTTTTGATATTTCAGGTGGTGGAGGAATGCTCAGAAGGGCTCAAGGCCTAATCCCCAACATTTATTATGTTGTGTACAAGAGACAGACTTAAGAGTTTTTCTTCCTTTTCTTCCTTTCTTATAGTTTATGACAATATTTGAAGAACTTCTGACAGGCCATGGATGTGAGGCATTAAATTGTACAAGTAGAGCAGTGTGTTTGGGCGTGGGGAGCAGCTGCAAACAGCAGGAAGCTACTGAGACACTGAGTTCACCTGGACCCCTGTGCCTCACGAGGCTGAGCTGATGACATCTGGGTCAGAATGGTTTCTGCCATCGATGAAGTCACAGATGTGGGATAGTCCTTCACCATTTATGGTCCTAGATATGCTGTTCTTTCCTTTCCTAAGGCAAGAGCAAACCTGGTTTTAGAGGCCATCAGCCCTCACAAGTGGGGATGAAAATCTAATTTTTGCTTACAAACTGGTGAGTAGCCATAAGCCTGGCCTGCACAGATGTATGTGTACCTGCTTCTTCAGGCGAGTAGAGACCTCTCAAGGGAGCTACTTTCATTCTTTCCCTCTTTCTCTGATGATGAATTCGTGGAGGAAGGAACAAATACGAGGGAGCGACCCACGTGTAATAGCAAGAGTGAGTGCTAATGGGACATGTGGGAAATACTTCTGCATTACAGAGCACAATGTTGCTCATTTGCTACAAGTTATAATGGAAAACCAAATCTTTCCCTTGTATTTTCTTCTCTACCTCACCTAAAATAGCTGTGCAGTAGAAAGTTCCCTGCAGGAAATGATTATCAGCACTTCACACCGAGGTACTTTATGAAGTTTTTTGCTCTTAGGTTTCATTTGTACAAGTGATCTGTGTGCTTGGACTAGGATGGATATTACTGCTTGGCTGAAAGGCAGTCCTTATTGGTTAACTTCAGCATAGCACTCCAGCAGGTAGAATGGCTCCAGTTTTAATTTGCTTTTGCTTCCAGGTTGCTCTCTGTGCACCTATCTTTTCATTTACAGCAACTTTTCACTCCTCCCTCTCCCCCGTTTACAGCACTTATTTTGGACTTGGCTGTTTTGATTTATCGACCACTCAGATTTAATGCTTCATTCCTTGGAGAAGTGTCAGTGCTTGTGTCTGATCTAAGGTCACCTATGCTACTTATTCCAGGGGACTTTAATCTCCATATGGATGTGACCTCTGACACTTGCCAGAGAATTCACTGTATTACATGATTCACTCCAGCTGTGTCAGCATGTTCTTCCACCTGCACTGAAAGGTTATGCTTTTGATTTCATCAGCTTTTCAGGTCTCATTACCAGGGTTTGAGGTCACTCACCTTTTCTTCAAATACTCATCTAGATCTACTGTACCACTACTGTTCCTCCCAAACTGGTTGCTTGTTTTGAGAGTTGTTGTTTTCCTCATGCTGTCGCTTCTTGCCCACAGTAGGTAGGTTAGAGTTGCTCAGTGCTGCTTCCCTTGTCCTGCAGTTGAGTGCTGGCTGTGAGTTTTCACATGCCAATGAAGCATGAATGCCTTGATTGAGAAACTCTTTGATTAGAAACCTGCACATTGTGTGACCCAAACTCAGTCCCTTCATTTGGGAGATCACTGTTTCTCTCTTTGCTTGCTTTGTGGCAGATGTTAGCTCCAGTAATCACAATCCTGGCATCTATTTGGAGTAAGGCATAGCAACCTGAATTTCTTGCTCCCTTCATTTTGGGGTGTGTGTGTCATGGTTTAACCCCAGCCAACAACTAAACATCAATGACTCCTTCCCCCTCCCAGTGGGATGAGGAGAACTGAGAAGAAACACATCTTGCAGGTTGAGATTAGAACAGCTTGATTACTACAATAATATAAAATATAAGAATAACAATAATTAAAATGATAATGAAAAGGAATATAACAAAAAGAGAGAGAAATAAAGTCCAAGCAAAGACAAGTCATGCACAATGCAATTGCTCACCACTTACTTTCAGATGCCCAAGCAGCAATCTGCCCCCTCCAACCAGCTGCCTCCCGTTCGTATACAGTGAGCATGATCTTCTGTGGTATGGAACTTCCCTTTGGCTAGCTTCACTCAGCTCTCCTGGCTGTGCTTCCTCCCAGCTCCTTGCACACCTACTCACTGGCAGAGCGTGAGAAACTGAAAAATCCTGACCTGAAGATAAGCACTACTTAGCAACAGCTAAACATCAGTGTTACCAGTATTATGGTCACACTTAATTCAAACCACAGCACTGTGTCTGCTACTAGGAAGAAAATAAACTCTATCCCATCTGAAACCAGAACAGTATGCTGCATCTTACATTGCCTGTTGTCATGGGTAGGTGATTGTGGGAAGGTATTTCTTGTTTATTTATCTGCAGGGTAGTGGAACTGGCATTTTGTGACACTTGTGGACGCACTGAGCAATCTCTCACTGCCAACAAGCAGAAAGTCAAAACTCGGCAAGTGAAACCAGACTGAATTTTATGTTCATAGATAATTCAACAAGGCCAAGTGCAAAGTCTTGCACCTGGGTAGGCACAATCCCAAGCACAACTCCAGGCTGGGTGGGGAATGGCTGAGAGCAGCCCTGAGGAACAGGCCCTGGGAGTCTGGGGTGATGAAAAGCTCCAGATGAGGCTGCAGTGTTCATGCAGCCCAGACAGCAACTGTGTGCTGGGCTGCAGCAAGAGCAGTGTGGGCAGCAGGGCAAGGGAGGGGATTGTGCCCCTTTGCTCTGCTCTCCTCAGACCCCAGCTGCAGTCCTGGGTGCAGTTCTGGAGCCCCCAGCACAGGAAGGACATGGAAGTGTTGGAGCCAGTGCAGAGGAGGCCACCAAGATGCTGAGANCCTTATGTGCAAGGTGATTTTGGAGGATGGGCAAGGGGGATTACAAGCACAGTGGTTAGTTAGGTTACTCAGTAGAGAGGCCAGCAGACACACAAGCAGCCAGAGAGACAGAGACTCTCTTATCTATATTTGTGTCCTTGTTCTTTACATCTCAGCAAGCCTGTGAGTGAAGCAGATATCATGCTCAAAGAGAGCATCTGGGCCAGGATCTTGACATGAATTTGTAATTATTATGAAAAAATCTAGTGGCTGATGGAACTGTGGCAAGGAAAAACTGTGCTGAAGTCCTCAGTTCAGAAGGTCTAGCTGCTTCTCTTGAGAAGAGATGTCAGCTTTAGAAACTTCCCTTCCTCCCTTCCCCCCCACCCCGAACTGTAAAAAGCAGTAGCTGTTCTTTGCTTTGATGTGTGTGCTTTTCTGAGATTATTTACCTCTTGGTGTGTTCTTCTGTGTGTTCACATACTTGTGAGCAAAGGCCAGCAGCAAGTGACTGTGGAGCAGATGAACTGGTGCCAAGTGACTGTGGAGCAGAACTGGTGCCAAGCTCTTTACAGTGCTTTCTTCCAACAGCATTGGTGCTGACTTCTCAACTCCCTTATTTCTCTTCCTGGTGTCTGCAATATTAGTCTCCATAGCCATTCATCTTCCCATTGACAGACATCCTCTTATCCTTTAAATAAATGATGCAGTTGATTTTGTGCAGACCAAGCTTGCGGGGTTTGAGGATTACCGAAGAATGTGCTGAGCTAGGATCATGTTGCCCTCCTGCCTGGATGTGCTGTTCCCCACAGTACCTGTTGTTTTCTTCATCACTGAGGGCAGCTTGTGACACAGAGACAAGAACTCCATTTCAACGTGTCTTGTCCATATGCATTTCAACTGAAAAAGGAGAAAAGGAGGAGATCACTCAGGATTCCTGATGACAGAGGCATACTGCCTGTGTGTCTGTAAAATGGATGTTGACAGAATTGGCTGGTAAACTTCTGAAAGCCTTCCTCTTTCTTTGCTATTTTCTTTGTAGTTTGGAAGTATATCACTATGATGTTTGATATTTCCTTAACAATAATTGCATTTCCCTCTAATAATTTGAGGATTTAGTAGAATTTGAGAAGCATTAATTACATATCTGCCCCCTGACTTCTATGAAGAAAGTGGAAATAAGGTCTTGTCAAATATATTAGTTGCCAAAAATTTATTAAACTGAGACTAAACACTTCCCTGGTGGTTATTCAGTCAACTCCAGCCCCAGCACTTGTGTTGGCTTGTAAGGTGCAAGCCTAATAACTTCCTAGTTTGTACTTATTCTTCAGAAAAGGTGCCTGTCTTCTCTGAAAGCTGAGGGCCGCCTAGCAGCTCTGCGCATTCTGTCATCTTCTGGTCTGGAGAGCCCACAGATGACAAAGAAATGGTCACAGAACCTTCTTGTGCACAGTCCCTGAGGTTATTAAGACCATTCATAGAGGGGAGAGTCCTGGAGGTTGCTTCCATTAGCAAGCCCTATCTGCTGTATGGAGAGATCAGGAAAGTGAACAGCATCAGTATTCCTAGGGAAGCCTATATGGAGAGCAGCAAGTGCCACACTCCTCACCAGAGTTAACCAAGGGCTCCATAGTTTGCAATGCTCATCCTCTGCCCTCCACAATGTCTGCCTCAGCAGACCCAGTCCTCTTCAGTATGCAGGAGGTGTTCTGTGGCAGGAACATTCCTCTGGTTCTGTGGCTGATAGAAGCTCTCTCTCCTTGGTGAGTTTTCTTATTTAAATGTGAAGATGTAACTGAATTTGAACAGCAAATATTGACAGCCCTTAAGTTGCAGATCTGAATAGGTTTACAGGTGAAGAGCTATAAATTTATAGAATCATAGAATCATAGAATGGTAAGGTTGGAAGGAGACCTCAAGGATCATCTAGTTCCAACCCCCTGCCATAGGCAGGGACACCTCCCACTAGCACAGGTCACTCAAGGCCTCGTCCAACCTGGCCTTGAACGCCTCCAGGGAGGGAGCAGCCACAACCTCCCTGGGCAACCTGT
>WBNM01002567.1:36860-73116 GCA_013399055.1 Ramphastos sulfuratus
AGCCATTGCTGGGTACCACCAATCACCTCTGCTTTGTTTTCCATTTGCCTTAGCAGAGCTTTCAGCAGGAAATGCTCCATGATCTTGCCAGGCACAGAGGTGAGACTGACTGCTCTGTAGTTCTCAGGGTCGACCTTTTTTCCCTTCTTGCAGATGGGTGTTATGTTTGCCCTTCTGCAGTCAGCAGGAACTTCACCAGTCTGCCATCACCTTTCAGATATGATGCACAGTGGTTTGGCAACTTCATCTGCCAGTTCCCTCAGGCCCCGTGGGTGGATCTTGTCAGGCCCCATGGACTTGTGCACATTCAGATTCCTTAGGAGCTCTTCAACAGGATCTTCAACTATAGTAGGCAGATCTGCCTGCTCCCAGTCCTTACTTTTACCCTCTGGAGCTTGGACATTGTTGTTGGACATTGTGGTTATAGGCTTTTAATAAGTGAGCCCCGAGGAGCTTTGCTCTCCACAGCCTCGCTTCCTCCCTATCTCTCATTGCAGTTCTCTGTGAAATGGTTTCCCTGATGTGTCCAGCGTAGAATTCACTTACTGTGATCTTCACAGCTGTAAAAATTCTGCAGTCCCTGCTGCTTTAGAGCCTTGGTTTCCTGAGAATCCCTCAAATGTAAAATGTTTTAAGAGTGTTCTTGCAGTTTTCTGCCATTATGCTCTCAGTTGTACCTTAAATGTACTTTAAACCTGAGATGAAGGTTTATCTGGTGCAAGATGGAGACTGAAATGTGCAGGAGAATATTCTTTTAGTCTTTATTTTTTGATGCTTTTGGACACCTGAATGTAGCTACAACAGATTTCAGTGGGCCTAGGCAGAGAATAGAGGGAGTTGATGGTCACTTTGTCAGATGTTCTTAAATGGTGGTCTTAAATCTGAGAGCCACTCTGAGAACTCTGCACTTATCCTCTGGGTAACAGAATCAGAGAATGGGTAACAGAATCAGAGAATGGTGGGAGCTGGAAAGGACCTCTGGGAATAGTCTAGCTCAACCTCCATGCTAAAGCAGGGTCAGCCAGAGCAAGTTGCACAGGAGTACATGCAGGCAGGTTTTGAATCTTTCCAGAAGAGACTCCACAACCTCTCTGGGCAGCTTGTTCCAGTGCTGTTAGTGCTGTTGTCATTACTGTCACCTTTCAGGTAAAGAAGTTCTCCCTTATGTTCAAATTGCTGAACACTGACAAAAAGGGGACTGCAGCACATTAATACCTAGTGTTTGCTCAGCACCTGCTGGCAGATGTGTCTGAGTATTAAGAAGAAATGAATATGATGTTCGACAGAATAAAAAGTGTTAAAATGTGTGTGAACAAGCAGGAGGAAATAAAACTGCGAACATGTAGGAGGGGAAAGACTATTACAAGGGCAATCCAATTAATGCAAATGATGCATGCAGATGTCTTTGCTTTTTTAGTAGCTTGCACTGTTATACCTCATAAGAGCTGCACACTAGGGACAAGGGGCAGTGCCATCTTCCTCTGATGGCAGAAGCACTTTCAAACCTTAGCTTCCTACCCCTGCCAGCAGATGAGGAGGGGACACCTACTCTTACCTGCCCATGTAGCTGAGAAGCATGAATAAGTGTACAGTAAAACAGCTGCTAAAACAAAGGATGCACTCAGGAGGTAATTTAATTTTGCCTTCTGCAAACATCTATGTGCCTGTTGACTCCTGGCACTTCAGGGCAGCACCGTCACCACTTTGAAATTCAAACATGAGAACCGAATGTGAGCCCAGGGTTTTTTGGGCTGTATGCTCAGGGCCAACCGGTTTGATTTATTTTGGTATTGACGTAGCAGGATTGTTCACCTAAAGAAAACAGAATTTGAGCTTGAAAACAGACATTCTTTCAGCTATGTATTGATTGTTGAGGCTGGGTCTAGTCCTATCCTTATGATATCCCTTCAGAAAAACTGGATTCTGCTCTTACCTTGGCATCCGAGGTCTGCTGAAGAATGACTTTAATTAAAAAGATGACCTGGCCACTTGGTCTTTCAGATGAGATACCTGGCAAACTCAAGCATCTGGCCTGAGCAGTTCCAAATTTTTTTTTTCTTCCTTCTCTTATAAAATTTCCTCCTCAGAAGCCAGTCCAGGCTGTGTCTTTGCTCTCCTGAAATCAACAGAAATTTTGCTGCTGATTGCAGTGAATGCAGGACCACCACTGCAAGCACCGTGGGGAACCACTGCAAATGGTCCCTGTTTAATCCAGACAGCTCTGGTTTGAACTGCTGATTCAATCAATCAATAAAGAATATTTTAAATTAGCAGCCTCATTTTACAAAATCTTTTCTGCCAGCACCCTGGGCAGTGTGCTTTTCCGCTCCAAATATCATCATGCAAGGTGCTTTGTAGAACACCACTGTGGAAGGCAGTGGCATGGCCAATTTCATTTCTCTGTGTGTTTGCCTTACTGCCTCGCAGAGGCCACTGCCCTACAAGCTGGTAGCTGCTTTCATTTTTTTCATGTTTATTATGATAGGGATGTTAGCTACTTGCATGAAAATTCACAGTCTGCCAATAAACTTGTTACAGCAGCTATGTAAGAGACTTTTATACTGCCTTCAACATTTTCCCAACTTTCTGTAAAACAGCTTATGCATTTTTCTGCTGTAACATATTCTGCTTTAAAGAAGAGTGTGGCTTTTCCTCCTTTTCCTGAACCATCTCTGGATATATAATTTATTTTATATGTTGAATGCACAAACAGAAGACTAAATTCCCTTCCCAGGATTGCATATGCTTAGCTTCTCATCCACTGAGGTTGTTGTGAATACAAATTTGCCATCAAAAGTCAGGGAGCTCTTTAGCTGTGCTTGAAATACTTGTGAAAGCAAAACAGACATGCAGCAAAGGATCGCTGACAAGCCAGCTTAAAAAAAAAAAGTCACATGTACGTTTGAACACTCTCATTTGGGTTTTTTTCTTTCCTCTTTATGAAAAACACCCTTAGAAGTCTAAATTGCATCACTGACTCTTCTCAAGGTGAAGGTTTCCCACCTAATTCATAAAAGTTTCTGCTCCCAAGGGACAGAGATCTCAGCACCCGGTATGATTCATCTTATCGACAACAGACTTGCCTGGCCATATTTCATCAGACCAAGGTGTTCTCTGCCTCAAAATACTGTATCTGGTATGAGTTAGTGACAAATGCTGTAGAAGAAAGCACAACAGCAAACAAAACAGGGCAAGCTTAGAAGGGGTGGGAAGCAAGACAATCCTCCAGGCTTGTCACTTGGAGGGTTGTGTTTCCAGAGCGCTCTTCCTTTCACCTCCCTTTCTTTACTCTGCTCTGTGCCTCTGCTATTGCCACGCCCACACCTGTACCTGCACTGTAGTGTCTTCTTGCCTAAGGAGCCTGTACTGCTTTGTGGTGAATATTTTTATTATTCTCAGCGTTGTCTCCCTGCTAGCTCAATCATTAAAAACCTCACCCTGCTCTGTAGTGCTGTTAATTTACAGGGTGCTTTACAAACACAGGTAAGAGCCATCCAAGGCTCTAAATAAGACAAGAGAAATGCAAGATGAAGTACTTGAAGGCTGTTCATGAAAGTGAGGACATGGAAATGACTTCTGCAAAAAGGAGATGGGTTATGTGAAGTGGGGTATCTGAGAAAGGGGCTTAGGCAGGTCAGAGAGTGAGTCTGGCAAGGAGGAAAGTGATTAGGTGCAAGGAGCAGTGGAGCTAAGACGTGAAGGCAGGAGCAAGGAAAGGAGAGGAGAGGGGAGGAAGGGAAAAACAGAGAGATATAGGATGACAAAGAGAGGCACTTGAGAGGAAAGCAGTAAGATAGAACATTTATTCCATGTTTCCTACATGTCAGTGGGAGTTCTTTCTGACAAAATTTAAATACCTGTGACAACTTTTCAGCCTACCTTGTTCTTAGCCTACCTGCAATGAGAAACATAGCAAGCAGTGTTTGCACGTTTTTGAGTTGCGTTAAATATTATCCTGTCTGGTGAGTCCCTTTATGAATGGAAAGAAGTAAATACAAAATCTAATGCAAAACAGCCAAAGGAAGGAGCAGTGTGCTCTGTCTCTGCAAATCTTCTTGTCTAATCCAACTGATTCTCTGTTCCAATCACCTTCTCTCCCCATGGCTTTGTAAGGGCCAGAGAAGATAGACTGAACAATTGGCTTGTTATGATGAACTAATCTCTATTAGTAAGAACACTCTGTGGTGCTTAGTGGCATGATTAGTGGTGGACTGGGCAGTGCTGAGTTTACAGTTGGACCTGATGATCTTGCAGGCCTTTCTCAAGATAAACAATTCCATGTCCCTGTGAACAGGACAATCTTGGGGAATAAATCCAATACAAGACGATTTGCCCCTTCATCTTCCTGGGATTTAAAGTGGGGTTCAAAAGATTCCCTGCCTTGTCTGACTGTACAAAGTAGCTTTTTCCTTGCGAGCTGACATTTTGTTTTGTTCTCCACCACTTGTCTCTGCAATTATTAGGGCAACACCAAGTCAAGCAAGGGGCATGTGAAGTGGTGGCAGTGCACCGGTGCTGCAATAAGAACCGGATTGAAGAACGCTCGCAAACAGTCAAGTGCTCCTGCTTCCCGGGGCAGGTGGCTGGCACCACCAGGGCTCAGCCCTCGTGCGTGGAAGGTAAGCAGACTCCTGCTCACTCCTGGTTCATTGAGACTGTTTGAGAAGTTTAGTCTCCTTGATTGTTTGACTTCCCACTGCCTCAAAAGCGTAATCCTTCCTTTTGTTAATTTTGGAAACATCTTTGTGCATTGATGATAATGAGTCTGTGCATAAATCTGGGTGTAATTAATCCTCTTAATATATGTACTCGTCCATCTCCTGTCTGTGCCAATAAAACTTCTTAGCTTTTTCACACAAGAATTCTCCTTTAAAACTAGTCTGAAAACAGCATAAGCAAAGAATTTCAAGCTTAAACTATTAACCCTTCCGTTTGTCTTTAGACTTAGTAGCTTGGTTAAAAATTCACCGGATAACAGATACAGCCCTGAGATTGGGCATGCAAATAATGCTGGGACGTCTGACTTTGAGAGCTGTTCTCTAAACAAATTCCATGTGCATAATGAGCTCTTAGGCTGGACACCAGGGCTACAGTGATGCCTCACATCTAGTTAATTTCCTGTGTTGTGTTGTCACCCCCCCACACGTTGGAGTTTGGAGAGCAGAGCAAGCAAGCTGTGCACAGGAGGCAGTATCTGAGCTAGGACACCTTCCTGGTGAAGGAAAGAGGTGGTAATAAGTTGCCTTAGCCCAACATTGCCCTCTTGAAGTCCTGACAGAGACGAACGTTGCCATCCTTACACTTTTAGCAGCATAACTTATTTGAAATTAATAATTAAATTGATTATATGCACTAAAGGCAAAATCTGACCTTGATTGTAATGCTGACCAGGCCTCCTGAAGCTGTGTAAAACCTGCCTCCCTGAGCTGTGCTCTGCCCCTAGCCACCGCCATATTCCTCTCTGGCTTACCAGCAGTTCAGAAACTGTGAGCTACCCTTCTCCCTTTTCCACTGCCAGAGTCTCTCCTTTGGAGAGCTTGCTGCTCCTGTTAACTTAGTGAAGACCTACTCCAAGACATACTTTGCTTTGTTTGTTTAATTTTCTTTTCTTTATCTTTTACCAAAAGTCCAAAAGTTACCAGATCCCCCATTTCATTACTTCATCATAAGCACAGCCCTTCTATTCTTACTCTTTTTCACATGAAATCACAGTAATTTCAAGTTAAATGTTAAACAAAAACTTCACAATCTCATTTTTATTAACCTATTGTTCCAGAGGACTCCAAATTCCTTCCTTCTCCCCTCCCCTGTGGGTTCGAATGGGGAGGAGAAGAAAGCAGTGTGAAAACTACTTTGTGCCACCCGTCCTGCAGGCTTGAGGGGGGCACAGCAAAAGGCCTTTCTCCAGCCGTGTGCTGAGTTGTGTGGCAGCCCACGCTGGGACAGGGCTGGTGGCTGCCTGGGTCTGCTTGCCCAGGATAAATGGCAAATGGACACTTGGTCCAGAAAAGCATAAATAGAGCAAAGGAGAAGGTGCCAGGTGCCTGCCTTAGAAGAGTTCCTGCCTTGAAAGAGCTCCCTGCCTTGGAGGAGTTCTCATATTGCACCGTCCCCACTTCTGGACAGCTCCTACCTTTTCACACAGCTCTTGCTTTTGCACCGTCCCTGCCTTTGGACTCCTCTCCCCACTTCTGCACCATTCTGTGCAAACTTGCAGGCTTGGCAAGTCCTGGGGTGCTTTTGAGAGCACGGCTGGTGGCACCTGGACCCAGCTGCTCTCAGACCATACTGCAGATGACTTCCTGGCTGCTATCAGGGCTGGGCAGACCTGAGCAGTTTGGCTCTCCCCTGCCACTGCCAAGGCAGTGTCACTCCCACAAATCCCTGTCTGTGGCAGTTGTGTTTGGAGACACTCCTGACTCTGGCAGCTTTTCCACCTGCCTTGGGCTGCTGCCACCTGGATCCAGGCTATTGGATATTGCTTGCAGTGTCAGAAGGCAGCTGAGCTGCAGGGAAACCCAGCAAGAGAGCATCACCCAATGCCTATCTCACCTCTGTGAGCAAAGCCTGCTGCTGGGCCCTTAATTCTCTGCTCAGCCTGACTGACAGTGGGGTGAAGCTGTGCTTGTAGCTTAGCCTTTTCCGTTTCTTGACTTCCTAAATCTCTAAATGTGTCCATAACATCCTGTTGAAGAATTCCTGATCGAATTAGAACCTGTAAATAATCCTAAACCAGTTCTGTATGTAGTTTTGGGGCAGGGCTTTCAGGAAAAGAAAATAATTCTGTTTTTATCATTCCTGACTCAGCCACATGAATTCCCTGCCTCTGCAACACCTATTATCAGTTTTGAGAACATCTTAAGAAAGCAGATCTGTTTATTTATTTATTTATAAACAGGTGTCCCACCTGTTTAGTCATTTCATGCCTCAGGAATACAAACAGCTTTAGCTTTGCAACTTACTAAGTAGTTTTCTTATCAAATCAGAAGTCCCTTCTATATTTCTGGATGACAAATCAAACAGCAGAAATACTTTTGCACAGAACAAGTAATGAAAATCAGGCATTGTCCAAGGCCTGCTTTGGGGCTGCAAAGGTGACCCTCTCATTCTGTGACTGAGAGATATGAATGCGCCCTACCTTAGGTACTTAATTCAGTCAAGGCAAATAGTTGCTGAAATAATTCAGTGGCTGTTTTTTCTTCAAGTATAGTTGAAATTAAATATGACAAAATATTATGAATATAACATTTTGGCTTCTTAAGTGAAGACTTTGATTCCCCTCACCCCTTAGGGTAATGCTTTAGCATGCTTCACTTGTTTTTGCAAGCATCGGGAACTACAGTTGGTTGCTGTACCACAGAATCTGTAACTATCTTTCCTTAGCCTGAGGATTAGATGTGTTTTCTCCTGCTCTGTACATATGCTTCAGTAGGATTCTACACTGTGTCTTGAGTTTTCAGATCTTATTCTGATACAGACTTCTCGTTTTCTTTCCCAGCACTTTTTTGCTGAATGCAGGGCTGTTTAATTTGCTTGTATTTTGCCCTGAGCCTGGAGGGAAGGACGTGCCCAAAGCACAATGTTGCTTTTATAATCAAAAGAAAAAATATTGTAGAGCAAGTGGCTTGCAGTAGTCTTTTAAAGTCTTTGAACTTCAGACCTCATCCAGCAATAGGTATCATTTCAATTAGGGCAGCGATTGCCTCTCTGCTGTTGGTCATCACGTGGTGGCTGGCAGCTGCAGTTCCTGTCTGAAATCATGAGATATCCCAGGTTGGAGTGGAGCTGTAAGGATCCTCACATCGAAATCTCTGCACCTCACAGGCCTGTCTAAAACTGAATCATATGACTAAGAGCTGTGTTTGGACAAATGTTGCGTCCTACTAACGAGGGAGAGCTGCTAGTGCAGCTGTTCCTCGGGCTACCCTTCTGCTATTAGTCATTCAAGATAAGAAAGTAGCTATGTAGAGGGTGGTTATGTAAACAAGGATGTGGCATGGCAAAGCAGGGTGCCTGAGTGTGACCTTGCTGAAGAAGGCCTTTATCAGTGTATGCTTGGGAACAGCTCAGGAAGAGCTGTCTGTAACCAGAGAGAGAATGCAGAGTGTGTGACCAGGGTCTATCCTGCATAAGTCCATCCTGACTTGCTGCCATAAAGGGGCCATCTTGGATGCACCACATTGGTGTCATGGTCGTCCCTGTCTCGTGTCATCCATCCCCCCACACCTAGCGATCCCTGGCACCGCCTGGTTCTGCAGCTTCTGGTGATCCCTGACATTCTGGTGACCCTGACATGATATTGCTGGTGATTCCACTAAAGACAAAATAAGTAAATAATGTAGTTCTTGTTCATTGAATGTGTGCCCAGAAAGTGCCACCCACCCATTCTGTCAAGGTAGACAATTTTTAGTGATCCACGAAGAAATGCTTTCACTTACAGGAATTGCTGATAAATGGCAGCTCAGAGCTCAGTAGTTCTCATAGATGTCATTAAGTATGTTCTATTTGGATTTAGGAAATATATTCTGTTTGGAGTTTAGCTTCCTTACTTTCAGAAAGAAAATAAATTTGCAGAAGTCATGCTGGAAAGCAGTAGCAAATAGAGTAGAGTTAGTCTCTCTGAACCTCAGCATTGTCTATGAACCTTTCAGCATGTTTCAGCTCTTCTTAGGCAGCATCAAAACCACCATTGGAGTACAGTAAACGGGATCCTATTTCATGTTGCATGCAGAGCAGCAGCCTCTGTAAAGCTATCAGAATGTAAGGACATTTTCCTTTCCTGACCAAATGAATGAATGGTTATATGGTTAAATATTTACTATGAATTTGGTTGAGTCTGCTTCTTCCTACTATCTTAAAATGAAGATTTGGTTTCTCTTTTAGTGTTAACAATGCAGGAATCAGTGACCAGATTCTGGCTTTCCCTTAGGTCAGGCAAGGATATCACTGCTCATTGACTGTAGGTGCTGCACGAGAAAGTAGACTACTCAAGAAACAGTTGCTTGCAGGTTGTGGAAGACTGCAGAGCTCTGGGGCCTTTGCAAAACCTAGACAAGCTGCACTTACTGCTGTGCTGGTTTGAGGCTAATTGGAATATTTTAATAGAGAAAATTATATTATAGGCTGTGAAAAGGAAACACTGGTGATATCTGCTTCACTCATAGGCTTGCTGAGATGTTTAAGACTAAGAATACAAAACGAAGCTAAGACTTTCAGGCTTGCAGACACTCTCGCGCGGTCTAGCTTCTGGCTTTCTCCTCTCTGCTGATTAATCTCACTAACCACTTTCCTTCTAAGCCCCGTGGCCCATCCTCCAAACTCACCTTGCATGTAAGGCAAACCTTGGGGTAAGGTATAGGGGTGGGGAGAAGATGGAAGGGTGGCTGGGAGCCCCTCCTGGGGTCTCTGATTTCTGGGAGGGGAGTCGTGTTTCTGTATTACCTTTAACTTGTCTGTGTCTGTAACTATTCCTGTCTATTGTGTCTATCTCTGCTTGTCCATTGTGCTGAGCTGTAAATAGAGCTTCAGTCCTTAACTTCCAGCTGGCTGAGTCTAGTCTGGGGGATTCTACAAAGTGTGGGGGGGCAGGGAACTCCCAAACCATCACAACTGCTCTCTTCTCAACTCAAACCTGACAGTTGAGCAGCTTCCTGCTATATACTTTTTTTTTCTTTTTAGTTAAAATTAAAAAATTAAAATAAGCCTTTCTCATTTGGAATTTCTGTATCTGTGTTTAGTGCTTTAGCTTCTTAGATAAGCTGGAGGTACTTGCTGAAGGGTGTTTATTTCTGTGAAGAAAACGAATATAAACATAATCTCTTGACTACTTTAAATGTAATTTAATCATTGGCAGAATGGTTTGACCTTGTGTTTGAGTCAACAACAATATTTTGCAAGTTTTTAATTCAGTTGATGTTTTTTTCCCTTGGTTTTCCCTATCTTGCAGCATATGGCTTTCCTGACCTAGATCCCACTGCATTTCAGTGTCCGCTCGTATGTTCATTTAGGTGTGGGGTAGAGCCAAGTTCATCAAACAGAGGTCCTTGTTGATGTGTGTTGGGCATTGAGCCCTTTTATATATATATATATATATATATGCCATGAAATAAGCAAGCTCATCATCATGATTTTCAGCATACAGTCACAGGCCACCTGGATATTGACATTTTGAAACAGGTTGATGGATGCTAAAGAATTTCACAAGAAGTCAGGTTTAAAGCAGCAGAGGAATGGAGCAGTTCTGTGTGTTAAAACTCAGCTCTGCTCCGAAAGGGTAGTGGATGCAGTGCCAGTATTCACAGCTACCAACATTTCAGGAAGGCCTCATTTTTGAGCCAAGCCAGAGTGAGTGTTTGCTTGATTGCATTCTGGCACACACCAACAGACAGAAGTGGCGTCGTTTTCTCATGGTATGTGCTAAGGAGGAAACTACATGCTTTGTGCAGATGAACTGGTAGGTGTCCAGGTGAGCTTCAAGCAAAAAGTGTTGAAGTGGTGCAGGGAGGAAAATAAAAGTTAGCTAGATCTTGGAAAAACATAAAGGAAAGTCTTCATTGCCTTTATTGCTATGAATCAATCCTTTCCCAGGCTGTGCAGTGGTACTGCGTTGTGGGGCCTGGCTGACATTTACAGAGTGCCTTTCATCTTGGAAACTTTAAACATTGGTAGTAGGAGAACTCAAAGTACTTCATTCAAAGAGGAGAATATGAAGGTGAAAAATCAATGGTTGTTATAGCCTGAGATCTTCCTAGCATTTTTACAAGCAGAGAAAAAAAAATCACTCACTGTAGACTAGCTGAGAGTGCAGGGTGAAAACTCTCTGGGTGGAGAGTTTGTTCCTCCTTTGCCCACAATAACCAATATGATACTAATAATATGTTATGAATTATGATTATCAATTTCTGTATGAATATTATTTTTTATTATTAATATTCAAAAATTCAGGAAAACTCCCTGAGATTCTTTGGATTTTTGGTCGACAGGAAGTAATTGCACAAAGGATATCTATGAAGACAGAATTAAACAGTTTAAACAATTGGAAATTAGGAAGGTGAAAACAGGAACAATTCTAACTCTGCTCACAGAGCCTTAGCATTAACTCCAGCAGATGTACTCACAGCGCCTTGGTCCCTGCGTGAGTTTCCTGTGCAAGGAGGCTTCCAAAACTCACTATAATAATCCCGTGGTAAACACAAACTATTCCAGGCAGAGGGAAGGAGAGAAGAGCTGAGTTGCTGCTAAGATGCCAGTGCAAGCTGCAAACAGGTGGCTGCAATGATCCCCAGTGAAGGAGCCGTGAATGGGTACTGCTGCCGGCAGAGGGTCAGTGCAGAGAGGCAGAAAAGGCAGAAAAGGCAGAAAAGGCAGAAAAGGCAGTGGGTGCAGAAAGGTGTACAGAAAGGTTTCTAAATCACCCCCATTAAATACATCATTTTGAAAGTGAAACTGGCCAACAGGCACCAGCATCATTGTTCTGCCCAATGAATTCAAAGCTCCATGCCTCATGTGAACATGCAGGCAGGCTGAGGGGCAGCAGCAGACACCTGACAGGTGGTGCTAAGCTCCCAGCCCTCAAGGCTTTGGTTCTCCATTGTTTGCTCAATCTACTACAACTCCTGGAGCCACAACAGGAGGAGAAGAGCAAGGGTTAAACCAGCCTGGCAGGATTTATGCCCTACCAGGACAGTAATACACTTACTTAGTAGCATTTTGGATGCATCCAACAAGCAACTCTGTCATTTGTGTGCTTGAACTTAGTTCTGAGGGCTATTGACAAGCATTGGCAAACAAACAAAACAAAAACCCCACGGTTACTTCTGTGCACACAGCTCATTTCCTGGGCAGTATTTCAGCTTCCAAGCGCAGGCCCTTCTGAGACTGAGAAATGTTGCTGTGGATAAATTGAGCCACTAAGTGCAGAAAAAAGGAGTGCACAGGAAGGAATTTAAACACAAAGAAAGGACAGAGCACGCAGCCTGCGTTCCCTGCCTGCAGTCCTAGCTGTACTACTTCATAGAATGGTAAGGTTGGAAGAGACCTCAAAGATCATCTAGTTCCAACCCCCTGCCATAGGCAGAGCCATCTCCCACTAGTACAGGTCACTCAAGGCCTCGTCCAACCTGGTCCTGAACACCTTCAGGGAGGATCAAAGATCATGTTGGGTGATTCTGTGGTCCATGACCTCCCTNTGACTGCAGCTACAGAAAATGTTACTTAGCAAGGCCCAATTCATTCTGTCAATGACTGAATTACATCTAAAGTAGCCATGAGATTTTGTTTATACCCATTTTGTTTATGGAAATAAGCATCTCTGAGTAAGTACCACCAGCTTGTCTAACAGCTACTGCCAGGAAGATAAAACATTAATAACTTCTGTCTGAGCTATGTGTGTTAATGCTTCTAAGCCAATCACCAGGAGCCAAATCACCTCCACCCACCCAGGCAATTGCATTACTTCAAGAATTTATGAAGAAGAAACACTCAGATTGGAAAAAAATGTGTATGGGACTAAAGAATTGTTTAAGTACTGTCACTACAGCCATAATGAAGAAACAAGAGGGGGTTTTTGCTGAAAGCCCATCTGGGTTACAGGCTGAAGGGAAGATTGCATATAGAATAGAAAACCTGAAACCAACCAGAAAGAAATACATAAGGAATAGATAAAAGAAGAAATAGCTGAGAACATTTCACTCCCACTGTTTTTGAATGGAGCTCAGAATACTTGAAAATTCAAAAGGATGCTAATGCCATGTCAGTATTCAAAGAATAAAAGGAAATATATAGTGGAATGGATAATGTGTTGAAAAATTATGTCAGAAAGCTTAATCCAGTGGATTTGCCCAGACAGTATGAATTTGTTTGTTCAAGTAGAACACACAGAAATCCTGAAAGAAATAATATTGGCCCACAGTGCCTGACATACTGACATTGTTAATGATGAGGCTGATCAGTCTCACAGTTCTGTTTTGGGTGAGTGATAGGATGGGAAGATGCTTTCTAATTTATTGTTAACTAAAGAAGGTTATAACCAACATCTACTGCAATTCAACTCCAATTGGTTTTTAATTTTTATACTTTTAAAAATTCTGGCTCTGAGTACTTTAGAACCCTGACAAACTGCTTAATAGATCCCTGGTCAGCTGTAATTTGAAATGTATTTCAGAATACCTGGAGCAGGCTGGAGAAGCAGTGGTGTTGTGCCAGCTTTGAGAGGATCAGCAGCAAGGGCCAGACACTTAGGAGCACGAGGCTGATCTCAGTCCTGTGCAAGGAATGGAGAAGCTGATATGGTGTCCAGTGAGCAAGGAATTCCTGGACTACAGATCACAGGACTTTATGTGGCTTTCTGAAAAGAGATTTTCCAGCCATAGTAGATGTCATTTGTGGAGAAGTTTTCAAGGTTAATATGGATAGGTTCTGGGTTTGGCACATGTAAGTCTCTGCTTTCCAAGTTGCCTTGGAACACAACACGTAACTCACTCAACTAAAGATTTGGTCCTAAGTACATTTGAGGGCTTAAGTCTTATTTTTCATAAGCTATTTAACTTTGGACCACGTGCCATTGCATGCAGTGTCAGTCACCCATCCTATCTCCAAAGTACACCTCTGCCCAGAGGCAGCAGTCAAACCACACACACCTGTTCACAGTGCTCAGCTCTGCACCTGACTGCAGCATTTTCAGCAGTGACCTGAAAGCAAATACAGAATCTGTCCAGACAAAAACATGTATGGATTTCATCTGGGGGGGCAAAGCAGTAACTGATGAGAAGCCCAAGGCAGGCACATGGCACAGTCCTAGACACAGGAAGCAGAACCTATTTGAAATAACTGCGTTAATGAAGATAAATGCATTGTGGTGCAGAACCAAAGAAGTTCAATCAGCTCAGCTTATCAGGCAGAAGATTGAAAAGTTGCTGGATTGCAGCACGTTTAGTACCCTCCCAGGGAGAAAATTATGATTGCTAACAGGTGCTGTAATGTGGAAGGAAACAAGACAGGAGGGGAAGAAAACTAAGGCTGTGTGTTCTGTGCTGAGATTGTTTAACTGTTGGGAAAAGTGACCACGGGAGAAATTTCTTTCTCTACCCATTCCAGACCAGCTTGTTAGACACTGTGCAGGCACACGCAGCTGGAGCCAGAGACCTGCATGGGGCAGTATGAGATGAAGCATTGACACCTCTTGCCTTTACTCTCAATGAAGCTATGGTTTCATGGAGTCACTTTATCTAGGGGCAGTGTCACCAGAAGATGTACTTCTGGCTAGTTTTTGGCTGATTTTTTTATTGGTTGGATAATGCTGGACTAAAGCAATCTCCCTTCCCTTCCTTCCCTTCACGAGGGTGGCTGTGTACAAGTGAAACAGCTGCTTTCACAGAAAGTCATCTGTTGAAAGCACTTCAAGGGTGCCTCAGTTTGAAAGGAAGAGGAAGCCTCTCTGGCCTCCAGTGAGTCAGCATAGCTGAAGGGACAACAGCAGTCAAAGAACTCTGGCTCTGTAGATAAGCTTGAGGCTCTGATGGAGAGTTCTAACCGACTAATCTTAAGGGTGTGTTTGACACAAAGCAGCTACAGCCAGCTGGGACATACAAATCAGCAGAGTGGACATTTACAACTATGAGGAAGTTGGACGTAAAATGGATGTAAGCATTAGTGGATTGCTGCAGAAAAGAACTGAGGATTTGCTGGAAGCTAATGGAATGAGATGTGTATTAAGTGCTCAAAGTGTTGCTGTTACTCTGAGGAGAGGTACCTGCACAGAGCAGAAATCAGGCAACAGAAGGGTAGGAGTCACTGTCTAAGAAAATATCTAAACAAGAGATGAATAGAAGGTGAAATATGCAGCCTGCTGAGGAGCTTCTGGCTCTGCTTGACTCACAGACGGATTCAGCAATGCTTCCTGTTCATATCTGCACTTGGTTTGATAGAAGATGCTACAGCTGGAGATGATGGAACACTTCAACTATCTTCAGCTCCCCATGGTTCACACAGACCAGGAAACTGCATGGGCACAATTTGTCAAGAATACTGTGTGTGAACCCACTCCTGTCCTGCAGCTTTGGCCTGCCAGCTCACACCTTGGTTCTTTTTAACCAGGGCTTAGAAGCAGATTGATGCAGATTGTGCAGATTGTACAGATCAATAAAATCTGCCATGTTTGATGCATTTTCTGTGGTCTTAAAATACATGGCACCCAAACCAGTGTGAGAAAGGTTGGATGTGAGGAGTTAGACACCCAAACCAGTATGAGAAAGGTTGGATGTTTTTATGGGTTTTTTTTGGTTTTTTTTTGGTTTTTTTGTTTTTTGTTATGGTAGCACTAAACAGATGAAAGCATGTTCCCATGTCAGAGTGAATTCTCAGCCTGTCATTGCCCCCACACTCACAACAGCACTTAGCAGACCTGTGTAATAGGGTAGTCAGCCCTCACAGGAGGACTCTCTGCAGGTACTAATAGCTTGCTACCAGGATGTCCTGCTTGTGCATGCCCTCAGTTTTCCTGATCCGATCCTTCTAGACTTGTTCAGCTGTAGTAAATGCTGTATGTTTAGAACCCAGGAGAGCTTAAGTAGGTAAAATAGATAAATGGACCATGTGTCTGGGGTGAGAGTGATCCCTCACCTCCTGGGAAGCTCAGTCGAGTCTCACCTGATTTGTCGACAAACAATCAGCATCAATGCAAACAACCTAAGATCAAAATGGCAGGTGACAAGAACCCTGCACTTACTTTATAGCTTTATGAGACTGAAAACATAGTTTCTAGGAGCCTAACTGGTGTTCCAGGAGTGCGTTTTCCAGAGTGCCTTTCATGTAGGCTGAGAGTGAAAGTGCAAAACCAAAGTAATTGAATAAACATTTCAGCGATATCCTGCTATCTGCTCGTCTGCTTGTCACCCTCATTTGGAGGTTACAGATGTACAAAGCCACCTTGAAATTAAAAGCAAAAAGGTTCCTTACAAGAAGGAGGCTAAATGATTTTTGTTGATCTCTTTGGGATGTGGGATATTCTAAAGCATGCAATTCAGTTTTGTGCATGGAACGTGCTGGTTTGAGGCTAATTGGAATATTTTAATAGAGAAAATTATACTATAGGCTGTGAAAAGGAAACAATGGTGATGCCTGCTGCACTCATAGGCTTGCTGAGATGTTTAAGAGTAAGAACTCAAAAGAAAGATAAGTGAGTGTCTCTGGGACACAGCGTCTTGGGCCGTTAGCAGCTTCTGGCTTTCTCCTCTCTGCTGATTAATCTCACTAACCACTTTCCTTCTAACCCCCGTGGCCCATCCTCCAAACTCACCTTGCATGTAAGGCAAACCTTGGGGTAAGGTATAGGGGTGGGGAGAAGATGGAAGGGTGGCTGGGAGCCCCTCCTGGGGTCTCTGATTTCTGGGAGGGTGATTGTGTTTCTGTATTCCCTTTAACTTGTGTATCTCTGTAACTATTCCTGTATATTGTGTCTATCTCTGCTTGTGTATTGTGCTAAGCCGTAAATAGAGCTTCAGTCCTTAACTTCCAGCTGGCTGAGTTCTAGTCTGGGTCATTTTACAAAGTGTGGGGGGGCAGGGAACTCCCAAACCATCACAGAGCAGCATAATGTAGAGTTACTAAATCAACACTTTAAGCTGTATTTTATTTTGAAGCCCAATTTAAATGATGTAAAACAGTGAAATGAAGTCTTTCATCATCATTTTCTGGGGTTCTATGAAGCCCATGAGCAGTGCAAAAGAGGCCTGCACACAGAGGTCTGTGGCTGTTTGTGGGAAAGTTTCTCTGTTGCCTACAGCAGTATTCCAAAGCCATGAGTACACTTGTACAAATCAGAAGCATGGTCTTACTAATGGAAATTGGCCTAGAAAATTAATAAATCTGCACAGTTCAGGTGTGCTGCTGTAGTCTTCCAAAACTTGCTCAAAGCTGGCAGTGTAACCAAATAGATTTTTAGTTAATAACCTAATGCTCTCCTGTGGTTTCCATGTTCTTATCTGCACTATTTGCTGACAGACCTCACATATTTACATCTCTGTGCAATTCTATTTTCTCACCCAGTGAAGGGAGAAACTGGCATTTCTTCGTCCACTCTGGCATATGCAGAGCTCAACAAGAAGCTTTAGTTTCATTCTGCCTTACAGCAGGTACCTGACTGAAGCATGTAAATGAAGGAGGCAAATCCTCTTTGTAGTTAGTGGAGATGGAAAGGTACTTCCAGAAGTTAGTTCAAGTGCTGGTCAGCCTCTGGCAGTGCTTGCCTGTCTTTACCATTTGCGGTTTGTGTTTGCCCTTCCGTGTGCCGGTGAAGGGTTTTGGCTGTGTTTTCAGCTCAGGTTCACTGAGTGTGATCAGCTGCTAGAACAGGAACTGTTGGTTCTACCCTTTGAAATCAATTGACCTTACACAGCCAACTTCCCTACTAAACCCAACACTCATAAAACCCCTATTGTCTTCTGTTTCTCTTTCTTTTCCTCCAGCTTCCATTGTCCTGCAGAAGTGGTGGTGCCATATGGACCCTTGCCTGGATGGAGAGGACTGTAAAGTGCTACCAGACTACTCAGGTTGGTCTTGCAGCAGTGGAAATAAAGTCAAAACCACAAAGGCAAGTACAGTGAGCTCCTGTGTTTAGAGGTGACAGTCTGCTGATATCTCTTGCTTATTGCATTGCATCTGAGGGTCTGAGCTCCAGTACTGGGCTCCTCAGCATTTTAGGAAGGGATGGTTAATGCAGTTGTTCTCAGAGAAGGAAATGTTGAGTCAGCACTGCCCCTTCATTGCCAGCCTTGTTAAGTTCTTGGGCAGTGGGATCAAAGTGGAGAAAGTCTTGCTTCAGTCTTTAGAGCGAAGAAACTGTTCTGTCGTGACCAGTGATAGAGGGATAATCATGTTCCAAGATCAATTTTCAGTCTGCAGACTGACTACATGGATCCAAAGTTTTTACCAGCATCAGCTAAAATTAGCTTTTTGTGCTATTGGAAAAGTCCTTTTAGCTTTGGGGAGTTGCAGCCTGTCCTGAGAGTTGTTGAGAATCTGCCCTGATGCCAGTGGTAACTGTGGGGCCCTGAGCACCACTGTAAATCAGGGTGGCTCAGATAATTCCTAATTACAGGCAATCCTGTAGGTCGCCCTTTTGTTAACAAAAGAAAATATTTTCTGTTCCATCCTGATTCTTAATTAATGACCATTAAGGAGAAACTGTCATGTTCTCTCTGTCTGCTTAACCATCTAAAATTAGTTCTCTGCATTGAAGTTCAACAAGCCATAGCAACCTGCATATCTAAATATACTATGAATTAGGAGTCTTGTGGAGGCAATAGCAAGGAAAGATGTGCTTTGCTTTGCCCTTGCAGCCTCCTCTAGGTGGGAATGAACGCTGTTGATTAGGTCACAGTCTGCATTCAGAAGCAAATGCTGACACCAAATGTTGTTCAGTAAGGAGTGCATAGCCCTGGTGTGACACTGGTGGTCTGAAGTTCAGCTACAAACAGTACACCACAGCAGGCCCACTGGAAAAGCCTGACCAAACCAACCAGTCCAGAAAACCCTCTCCCTGCCTTTAAGACCAGAGGAATTATTGCAAATCTGGATTATTGCAACTAGCAAACTACGGAATATGGCAGTGCATTCACTTAGGGATGTCTTTCTAAAGCTAGCGTGGAACAAAAATCATCCTGGCTGCAATTAGTCTGTGCAAATCCATCAACTCCAGTGAGCTTGTGCAGGTCTGACAGAGGATAGAGTGCAGCAATAGGAGAGCAAACGTTGTTTCGTTAAACTCTTCCTCTGCTTGGCTGGGATGAGGAGTAATGCCTTCTGCATTGACTTTTATCACCAGAGGAGATCTCTTTGAGGGTCATTTAACTGAAAGGCTAAGGCAACAGCTGGCACTCAGGTTTAGCCCTGAATGGCTGTCCTGTGTCACTGACATGAGCCATTCCCTTTCCTTGAGTAGTTTCGGTTTTCTCTCTGGCACCGCCTTGGCTCAGATCTGAACGTGTCAAGTCCTGGCTGTATTTTCTCATGTGTGTGGCTAGCAGCATTGTAAGGGAGATCCTGATTCTGACTAGGGTCTTGTGGTACTGCAACAATAGAAATCTAGAGACAAATGATGAAGTTAGTGGTTAAACATGACACTGACATGAGGCAAGAGAGTCCTAACCTTTCTGTGGTGATTGGCCCTGTTAGAGAAGGGATCAGGCAGAATTCCTGAAAGGGCAGATCTCCCAAAAAGGTGTCTCAGTCCCTCCCTTTCTAATCACTCTTTCTAGACATTGTTCACATCATTTGCTGTGTGGTACTGCAGGGAAATAATTACTTTCATGCTTTTTAATGCTTTGGGTTTGACCCATAAAAGCTTTTTCATGCATTTACCTGCAGCACTACTAAATGAACCCTGAAGAGTTAGTTTAGGAGACTAAGATTTAATAGTTACATCCTCAGCAGCAGCAACATTTCTAAAGGCTGAGGATTTGCCATATTATCACATATTGTTGTTACTCCAGTAGCTAGCTCTTGGTGTTGTGCCTCTTGAGAACCAATCACACAGCTTGTCTTCTTTATTGGTCCAGGTAAGAAAAGAAAGGATTTGTCTAAGGTTTTGTAGGTGGGATCCATTGTGCCCTACTACAGATTTGCATCTAAGCAGAGTTGTTTAGGATTCTCCAAAGTCAGGTGAGGAGAAATGGGTGACCTCAGTGTGTCTGAGCCCATCCACAAGGCTGTTCCCACAGGTGCTTCTTTCTCTCCCCTGTACCTTAGGGAAGCCCTGGGTGACAGGCTTATGTGGAGATGGCTGCTTGCTAGACAGCAAAAGCTGTGCCTCAGAATCAGTTCTGGCACTTGATCTAGTCAGGTATGTCCCTGCTTACTGCAGGCCAGTTGGACTAGAAGACCTTTAAAGATCCTTCCCTACCCCAGTGCATTCTTTGATCCATATTTCCTCTGCAGTAGTTTGCCTGTCTTGTGTGTGGCTTTTCTTTGTCTACTAAGATACAGTTGTACAATGCAGTAAATAATGGAAACTCCAGATTCTGGACAGAAACTTGTGTCACAGGTAGTATGGAAATAGAAGGAAAACAAAGGGGAAATGTAGGTTTTTTTTCTTGTTATAGGGAAAAGGAACCTTGTACTGGGCTTTGGTGAGGCCATGCCTTGTGTGCTGTGTTCAGTTTTGGGCACCACAATACAAGAGAGATATGGAGGTGCTGGAGTGGGTCCAGAGGAGGGCAACAAAGCTGGGGAAGGGCCTGGAGAGTAAATCTGATGAGGAGAGACTGAGGGAGCTGGGGATGGTTAGTGTGAAACAGAGGAGGTTGAGGGCAGAGCTCATTGCTGTCTGCAGCTACCTGAAGGGACATTGTGGAGAGGCTGCTGCTGGGCTCTGCTCACAGGGAACTGGAGACAGAGCAAGGGGGAATGGCCTCAAGCTGAGGCTGGGGAGGTTTAGATTGGACATTAGGAAAAAGTTTTTCGTGGAGAGAGTGGTCAGGGACTGGAATGAGCTGCCCAGGGAGGTGGTGGAGTCACCCACCCTGGATGTGTTTCAGGATGGTCTGGATGTGGTGCTTGGGGCTATGGTTTGAGGTGAATCTTGTAGAGCAGGGTTCTAGGTTGGGCTTGGTGCTCCTGAGGGGCTGTGCCAGCCTGGGTGTGTCTGTGATTCTGTGATATGACTTATTTTTTTTTTGCATTTTAAAAATTAACCAAATATGTGTCCAAACTCAGCTCAGTCAATGAGATACTTCTTAGGTGCACCATTAAACCTTTCCCCACAGAGGAGTGTGCGAGCTGTCAGAGCAGTAACCTGCAGCATTCAGCAGCCTGCCTGTCCGGTGCTGGGACACTTAGATCAGAAAGGCACAGCTAAACCCTTGTGGACAGTTACAGAAAATGTAAACACAGATGAAATCCTCCCAGTTTAATAATGGACTTATGTCTGAAACACGAGAATTAAGATCCATGCCATATTAACATTTTTTTCTATGTTAATGTGATGATCTCATTAGCATTTAAATTTCTAATCAATTGTTAAAGCTTCCTAAGACCCTGGGGTGGGTGCTAGCTGGACAGTGACTTCCACAGGCTAATTATGTACTGAAAGAGGAAATGCCATTTAATACATTTTAAGTCCTCTATCTTTTCGTGTTGTGAAAATATTAGACTGGAAGTACATGAAGCACTCCTGACACTGCTCAGTATTTAGTGAACAGTTGGTAGCCGAATGGGACAATTGAAGTGTGAAAAGTTTAAGATCTTACTTCAATGACCTCAGGGAAGGAAATAAAAACTCTATGCTGAGTGTCTGTTTAGTTTTGCAGCACACCAAGACACTACAGAGCAGAGCTGGGAAAGGTTTCCTCCCTGCAGGCTGCCTGTTTTCATCCCTTTTCAGGATGGGAGGTCTGACATGTCCCCTCCTGGCTGTGCAGCCAAACCCACTGGATTTGTGCACTGAGGTTTGCACACACATCTCTGAAGTACCTGAGCCAGTGTGCTAAGCTGTTGGTTTTAAACCACTGCAGTGCACGTGGCTCAAGGAGAGATGTGGGAGATGTTAGCTGTGAGTGGCTTCTGCTGCAGGAACAATCCCTCCTATCTGCAGACTGGGTTTTGCCTCATCCCAAGTTCCCTCCCTTGAGATGGACCACTGGGAATGTTTTCACGAATGGTCTCTTGGGATGTAGGCTGTATGCTTGTGCTGTAGGCTTGGTGTTGGAAACCATGCTAAACAAAATACAACAGAGGGAGATCCCCATCTGCAAGTCTCCTTCGTTCTACTGAGTGCCATGTAACCCTTGCTGCCACACAGCCTGGGTTGCTCTGCAGGGTGTAGGGCGTGGCTGGGGCAGTCCCTTCAGGAGGTGTGGATGGGTACAGTTTCTTTGCACAGCAAAGCAAAACCAGCAGCCCCTGGGACTGGTTCTGCCAAGGTAACTCTTCCCTTTCCTTTTTTTCTAGGTAACACGGTAGCAAAGGACCAGCCTGTGGGTCACTACCAGAACAATGGCATGTGCAGCTGCTCTGGACTGTTACACAGACACCCTTTTCTGTGAGGATCCCTTGGACTTAACTGTTTGAACTTACAAAATGAGTCAACCAAAAGGACACCACTTCTCCTTTCAACTGTGGCTGCAGCTTCTGAACTTGGAGCCTGCTATACAGCGTGGTACATTTTCATTTCACAAGGAAAAGCAAGGGGATTTGGTTCTACCTGACATGTACCTTGGATTCCCAAGGATCCGGCACCTGGCAGAACTCTGTGGAAGCACACACCTGAACTTCTCTAGTGCATCCAGGATAAGACTTTCTTAATGATACTAAGATATGTAGAATTGATTAAATGAGGTTGGGTTGTGAATGTAACCTAGAGGGTAACAGAATGCAAATGCTTATGTTAGACCTGATACAGATGATCTTAAGGGTCTTTTCCAACCTAAGTGATTCTATGGATTTATATGAGGTGCTTCTTACAGACAATACAACATAAAAACACAAAGCTGATCCCAATGCTAAGGGAGTTGACAGGACAGTGTTAGTAAATTATGTCTTAGTGTATTTTGAACTGTGATTTAGTAACTGTCAAGGTCGTATGAAGGTGAAAAGATGGAACTTACAAATCAGTAGCAATTATTGTAGGGCATACTTTGGTTATATCTGTGCAATTAAATTTCTTTCCTTAGGTAATTTATAGGTAGTTTAACTTTTATGTTCACCAGTGATGGCAGGAAAGCATGAGAAAGAGGGGGAAAAAAATCAAAACTAGACATAGCTTTTCTTGTCTCAAAATAAATCCATTCTCTAGGGGAATAGCAAAGTATGCATATTCCTTGCCTCTTTGAATCTAGATATGGAAAAAAATTTAGCCATTAGCTAGAAATATTCATTCAGATGCCTCAGAAGGAAAAAAAGAAAGCATGCTTGTTCTGCATAAGGAAGCCTTACTGGAAGGAGAGTAATTTGTTTGGATTTTCATAGCGTTGGTTACATCCTAATAGGTAACATACTTTAAATTCAGAAGCAAAATTCCAGATAAAAGTGAATCTTCAGTTTCAATTAGTTCTTGTTTAGAATGATTGCAGTAATTAAATGTCCAGTTCCTCGACAGACTGAATTTCCAAGCGCTTACTTTTTGTGACACATAATTGTTCCACATTATTGTAGATGCATTTCATACTCTTCTTCTTATTTGGCTGTTACAGTTTTTTGTCATCAGCCTTCATAAATAGAGCAGTGAGTGGAGGTGCAGCTGTAGCCAGTCTGTTCCCCATTCCAACGTTCTGTGACTTGAGATGCATTCAAACAGACTGAAAGGCAGAGATACAGATGGCTACCATGCAGAGGAACTGCTGCTGACCCTGCTGCTGAACTCCTTGTTATGCTTTCTGCAAATGTTAGGGTGACAATGCATCTAATTTTTATATAGACAGGAAACAAAGTGAAAGAAGTGTGGTGCTGATTTAGGTCATATTGTGTAAGCTTTCTAGTTTATGGGGAAGAAAGCATCACCAGCGTCAAGCTGTTCCTAGTAGTAATGATTAGCTTTCGAGTTGCTAGAGTGAGTGGGAGCATGCACAGGTGATCCCATGAAGTCAGTGGTGGGAAGATCTGGCCCTGGGCTTTTCAGTTTTGGTTTCTCTGGTTTAGTTCACTTCCAGTTGTGTTATTGATTACAGCTGGGATCACAGTGGTCATTGTACTCAGTGATAAGTAAAGAGGTTTTCTGCTCTCTGCTTGGACAGCTGAACAGCTAACAGACTGTGCTTGCCCTAACGAGCTTCACATTCCTAATATTTTTCCATTGTTTTGATTTTATGATTAAATTTTAAAATTACCTTTGCTATTTCTACTGTTTCTGTGCACATGTAGAGCCGACAATGTCATCAGTGAATGTAATTTTCATTTCCAGCTTGTACAACATTGACTCATAACTGGCATTTATTTATCTATTTGTTTGTTTATTTATTTAGGTAACTGCCCTAGAAAGAATAAAAACCATTTTTAAGATGTTCTAACTGGATGAACAAGAGTTTTAGAGAAAAGAAGCTATTGGTCTCTTTTTTTGAAGCTAGACACAAAGTACATAAGTTACATGGCAGAGGCCACCCATTGGAATTGGAGCAGAATTGAGAACAGAACAAAAGCTTCTTGGTTTGCTGTTTAAAGCAGGTAGCACACTTACCAAAAGAGATACACTGTTACATGCCTTGAAATAGGCACCCGGAAGCTGCTCTTGCTTCTGGTAAGGAAGGGGGAAACTGTGATGCAAGTTTGGTAGCATGGGGTTCTGAATGGCAGCCCAGAGGGTGACCTGACTGCTGAGGTGTGCTACAGGATGGTGGTGGTGTGCTGCTTTCCTGACTGACTGCACACAGGCTGTAATATATGCCTGCCTCTTTTGGAAGATTGCTGCCTCTTCACAGTCTGCAGAGCTGTGCCCAGGCCCACCTCATGACATTCAACAAGGCCAAGTGCAAGGTCCTGCACCTGGGTAGGCACAATGCCAAGCACAACTCCAGGCTGGGTGGGGAATGGCTGAGAGCAGCCCTGAGGAACAGGCCCTGGGGGTCTGGGGTGATGAAAAGCTCAAGATGAGGCTGCAGTGTGAGTGCAGCCCAGACAGCAACTGTGTGCTGGGCTGCAGCAAGAGCAGTGTGGGCAGCAGGGCAAGGGAGGGGATTGTGCCCCTTTGCTCTGCTCTCCTCAGACCCCAGCTGCAGTCCTGTGTGCAGTTCTGGAGCCCCCAGCACAGGAAGGACATGGAAGTGTTGGAGCCAGTCCAGAGGAGGCCACAAAGATGCTGAGAGAGCTGCAGCAGCTCTGAGGACAGGCTGAGAGAGTTGGGGCTCTGCAGCCTGGAGAGGAGAAGGCTTTGAGGAGACCTTAGAGTAGCCTTTCCGTGTCTGAAGGGGGCCTACAGGAAGGCTGGGGAGGGACTATTGACAAGGTCTTGGAATGCCAGGACAAGGGGCAATGGGTTTGAACTGGCAGAGGGGAGATTGAAAGTGGATGTTAGGAGGAAGTTGTTTGCAGGGAGGGTGGTGAGACACTGGCACAGGTTGCCCAGGGAGGTTGTGGCTGCTCCCTCCCTGGAGGTGTTCAAGGCCAGGTCGGACGAGGCCTTGAATGACCTGTACTAGTGGGAGGTGTCCCTGCCTATGGCAGGGGGTTGGAACTGGATGATCTTTGAGGTCCCTTCCAACCTTACCATTCTATGATTCTAATGCTGTTGTCTGGATTCCGACACCACCATTGCCCTTCTGCTGAGCAGTGGCAGAATCAGTCTCTGTCAGCCACTCTGTTAGCAGAAGAGATCAGCGTTCCAGGCTTCTGCTGTGGTCTCTCTGTAACTGACTGAGTTTATGTTTATCTGCTTGTTCTGGAAGAGCATTTTTCTTAAGCAGCATACTCAGAATCTCCTAGGAACCTCAGTTTACATCCCAGTATTAAGTTTCTGTGGGTCTAAAACCTGTGGGTCATCATCTCCAGACTTTTGTTTGAGTAGGCTCTGCATCCTAATCTGGTTCAGAAAGTAATCTTTTTGGTGCTAAGGTGCAATGTTTTGCCATACAATTTCTAACAAAGATTGTGACAGACACTTCTCCAATGAGATGTTATTCTAATATCCAAGCTGAACTGATTATACCTATACCTTACTGCCTGACTACATTCTTTCCCCTCTCATTAGGATGACCCAGGTGATGTTTCATGAGGCACAGAACAGCTGTGGCCTCTTCATCTCACTTTTCCACCCCCTGCCCCTCTCTGTAGCCCTCTTTGCATCCCTTGCAATGCAAGAAAATCTCGTTTTGAAGAAGCATTGCTAGAATTATGCACTTTATTTGACATCTCCCATTGCTGCTTTTCTAGAGTGTTGTTAGCACTTCCCCATCTCTGCTGCAAACACTTTCTTCAGCCTGTGTTGCTGTTACTGTTCCACAGCTGCAGCACACCAGCAGGTGCCTGGCTAATACTCTCTGGCTAATGCTCTGGACTTGGTTTTTTCAGCTCATATCTCTTTGCTGATACTGTTTAAATCTACCTCTGAGACTGGCCTTGAAGTTTGTGCTGCTCGATGTCACCCACTGTTACTTTCTGAAGTGCTGAGGTCATGAGGCGTTGCCTCTTACCCGTGCCTAGGTTTCTCTGTGTGGCTCTTTGCAAGGCCATGGCTGAACACCACCAAGACTGGCTGGTAAGGAACCTCTATCCTATCTTGTGCCAAACAGAAAGTGCCATTGTTCACTCTTTAGCTATTTTCTTGCCACCACCCTTATCTTCTCACAGTTACATAGAGACATATCTACTGTATCAAAATAAATGCTTTGATATATAGATTAAACTAGATACATGGAATTTTCTTTATCTAGAAAGTAAATTATCTTAATAGAAATCACTGCAAGGTTTCTCTTGCATCCTGCCACTCTAGTAAATCCAGGGTAGATGTTATTTCATTTTCCATTTACTTCTAAGTCTGTTATCTTCAAGGATTTGTTTTAGAATTTGTATCTAAAGAAAATGAATGAAAATTTTACATTTGCTGCACATTTTTCTCAAGAGTTAGTTCCTAACAAACCTACAGCAATAGAAAATGTCTTCGAGGGTTAACAATTTGCTGACAGACCAAATGGGCACTGAGGTAAGAGAACAGTTGACTTCTGTCATGACAATGACACTTCTGTTTTTACTGATGCACAGATAAGCCTGTAAAAGACTTTCGAGTGTTTAGGAGAAAGAAATGCCTCTAAACCATAGCAGTGCTCTTTAAAGAACTGCTTTCCATGGCACAGTGTCCCCACGCACTCCATCGTGGCACTGTTTCTGGGCAGACACATAAAGGCACCGCTCGCCTCGCAGTGCTACTTGTGTTGAGTCCCAGAGGATGCCTGTCTGACAATTCCTGCTGCAGGGATTCTCACTGCATGGGAATGAGACTCCTACACCCGGACACATGGAGTAGGTGCTGTTTTCCACTCGGTTACCTAAGTGTTTAGCCGAGCAGCTAGATCCCCTTTCCAAAAGCGGGATCCTCTAGACAATGATAGAAGCTGGAAGGTCTTTCCAAATAATTTCCCCCGATGAATGAGCAGCCTATCTCCCATTGATTTCTTTGTGTCTTTTGCTCGTTTAACAGTTACTCCTTTAAAAACAAAACTAAAAGTACCTAGGCAATGTTTTCAGCTAGTGCTTTGAAGTCTAGAACCTTGTGTGAATATGTCTCTGTTAGCAGATTTTTCTAATTTGGATGAAAATTCAGAGGTAACGGATTAGAGTAACAGCCTGTGCCAACCTTCAAGAGAACTTTTGCTTTTTATGAAGTGCTGTAGCTTTATTGTTGTTCTGAGGACAAAGTCACCCACCAGCAGAAATTGGAACACTTCAGGGGCTATTCTACCTGTCTCTGTGTGTGACATTCCCATTAATAGCAATAGAAATTACAGGCACTGAAAAGAAGAACAGCCTTGGTAGGATAGCAACAGGCACTGAAAAGAAGAACAGCCTTGGTAGGATAGCAAATGAGTTTGTCTTGCAATCATTTATACCAAATGATAGGCAATGAAAATAAAATTTGCCAGAAAAGGCACTGCAAGCTGCACTGAATGTGGAGGCTCAAGGCTGTGAAATGCCTCTGTTGCATTCTACCAGCCCCAAACGAATCCTGGAAGGGAATATGGCTTTCTGGTCCTTTGAGATGTAATGCCTAGTGAGGGGTGCAGACATGAGGAAAACTAAGTGGAAAGTCAGCTGTGGCTTAAATCTTCTGGCCCATGCAAGTCAAGGAAGAAAGAAGATTGTATATTCAGACTCTGTGCACCCTGCTGGGACTGAAGTTCAGAGCCTTATGTATGTCCTCTAGCCGATACGGGTTTTTCATTTTGCAAGGTGTCTAAGGGCATGGTCAGATCACAAGCGACTGAGCAGTGCACCTTAGCAACGCACTGGTCCGTAGCTGAAGTGCAGGAGCCGCTCATGCTTCTGGTCTATGGAAGAAGAAGTAAAATGTGGTAGATTAAATTAAGGTTGCAGCTGAGGGCCAGTAACCTTAAAGATGTATTAACTTTCTCATCTATAGTAGCCTGCCTAAGCCCTAACCTGCATTTTATCTGACAAGCAGTGGTTATTTAAGGATATTGGATAATCCAGTACTAACAGTGACTTCTTCACTTAGAGTATGAAAGAAGTTCTTCAGTGAAGTGTCGAAGCCACCACCTTCCACTGAGGTCTTGGCATTTAGTCATTGAAGACCTTATTGCTGTCTACAGCTACCTGAAGGGTGGTTGTGACCAGGAGGAGGTTGCTATCTTCTCTCCGGCAACCAGCACCAGAACAAGAGGTCACAGGCTCAAGCTGCGCCAGGGGAAGTGTAGGCTGGAGGTGAGGAGAAAGTTCTTCACTGAGAGAGTCATTCCCCACTGGAATGGGCTGCCCAGGGAGGTGGTGGAGTCACCGTCCCTGGAGGTGTTCAAGGCAGGTTTGGACGTGGCACTTGGTGCCATCGTCTAGTCTTGAGGTCTGTGGTGATGGGTTGGACTTGATGATCTTTGAGGTCTCTTCCAACCTTGCTGATACTGTGACCTCTCAGCAAAGCAAGGGGAACACAAATGTCTTGTCTGCTGCCAGGAGTTACATTTCACTTCACAACAATCCATGCTGACACAAGGTTGCACAGATTGGTGAGGGCATTTACCAAAGAAGATGTAAATTGTAGTGATCCAATATCCCTTCTGCTCTTTAATGTATGCAGTGGGTGAAGGTTTGATAATCCCACTCAGGGCTCTTGGCTACAGAGTCCTTTTTTGTGCTCTTTGCAGCTCCGGGTTGTGGGCGGATGCGCTGTCTTCACACACACACACACATATTTTTTAAAATTGGAATCATCAGGGAGATTTTTCACAGGAATGCCTTCCAGCTAGGAAACTTCTTGCTGAGTCTTCTGTGTAGAGGGAGCCTGGTTCAGACATGAAAAGAAAGCTAAGAGGGACAAGATTCATCCAATTCCACAAAGTGATCTCTACAGAGAGGCAGAAGTGTAGCAGGCTGACACGAGTAAGGTAACTACCTCGAGGTACTCCACATTATTTATACAAAGTGTTATTCAACAGACTTTTCAAGGGTTGTTGACCTTTAGCCTTTGTATGCCTGAGGCCTCAGAGAGCTGCAATAAATGGAAAAATATTTTTTACACACCTTAAAGGAGCATTTGCAATGCCATCCCTCAGCCAGCACAAGAAAGACACGAGGAGCATTACAAGAATGGAAAAGCAACCTAAAAGATAGCAAAAAAATTAGGGAGGGCATATGTTTGTCTGCTGTATAGTAGCAGGCAGAGCCACCCAGGCTCATCCATTGAATGATTTTGCAATTTGCAGGAATGCCATAATTTTTTTCCCCATTTTTCACCAAGGATGCCCATCGTTTAAAATTCACTAGAACAACTGATTTGCCAGCAAAAATGCCAGCCCTTTGCTTACCCTTTAAATTAAGTGGCCCACAAAGTAATCTACTACAGTGGTAAAATCAATGTAAACTGCATTATTCTAAGTCTCAAGAAAATAGAAGAGGTGCTTTGTAAAACAGCAGTGATATTTGCAGGACTAAACTCTGCTCTCTCTTGGATCCCTGTGAAGTTCCTGGAGCTGATGAGTTCATGCAGGTCCAGCTGAATGCACAGCGATGCTCTCTAGCCTGCCTTTTGAAGCTGTGCCTGCAGACAGCAGGAGGCATTAACAAATCCATAAGGAGTATTGTAGGAAGAGTACAGAAAGAGTGCTGCTGCTTTCAAAAACTTCTGCAGTCTTTGGGAAGGAATGGGAAAATTACTTCATTCTAGTTCAGACCCTGGCTTGGGCAGCCTATGGATTAGGCCCTGCCCCTGTAGAGAGCATCGAGGTCTAACTGTGGTCAGCGGTGAGCTGATGGTTTGCTGGCGGCTTGCTGGCAGCGGTCAACACACATTTATGTCACAGAGACTATGCAAGTTGTGATGTGACTGTGCTGATTATCTAAATGTATATTCCAGGTCCTGCACCCAGGTTGGGTGGGAGGGGTGTGAAAGAATGGAGCTGTCTCTCCACGTGGCGTTGTGTGCATAGACAGTTTCTCTCCACGTGTGCTACAAATTCATTCCATTCTTCTGACAGCAGAAAAACACAAACAATTGTGAGTGGGAGGTGAATCCTCGCAGCAAGGGGTAAAAGGAACATTTTTTTTTGTCACTTAAAGCAAGGCAGACAAGGTAGCACATCCCACAGGACACTAATGAGCCACCTGATAGCACCTGACCTCTTGACACACAAAGCCGAGCTGACAGATGCGCTGTCAAAATACAAATCTGTCAACTTCATCATGCAACCCTGCCCACAGATGCTTTGCAGTAGAGATCTGAGGGGAAACAAACATTTTAACTTACAGAGTAACCTTGCAAACAGAAACTTCTCACAAAAGACTCCAGTTAATAATTTATGACTCGTGACAATGTCACGGGAGAAGGAGGCTCAGCATCGATTCTTGTCACTGGATGCCGACAAAGTGAATCCTTCCGACTCCACAATAGCGATGCACTCGCGGTTCTGCTCTTGGGCTGTGTTAGTACTCATTGCATACCTGCATAAATTCCTCTCCCTCATCTTTTAGACAATGCATTTTGTGCTTTCCATCTCTTTTCCAAATGCCTTGCGTTGCTCTCTTAAACACACAGGCTTCTGTTCTGCAAGTGGGAAGCATCTCAAAGTCACTTTGGGATGTCAAGTTTTGTTCCTTGGTTAGGTTTGTGTTGATGGTTTGAAGCTAATTGGAAGATTTTTATGAAAAGAACTAGATTATAGGCTGTGAAAAGCAAACAGTGGTGATGTCTGCTGCACTCATAGGCTTGCTGAGGTGTATAAGAACAAGGACACAAACATAGATAAGAGAGAGTCTCTCTGGGAGCTGCTGTGTCTTCTCCTCTCTGTTGCGTAACCCAACTCATTACTCTGCTTCTAACTCCCCTTGCCCATCCTCCAAACTCACCTTGTGCGTAAGGCAGACCCTGAGGTAAGGCAGGGGGGTGGGAAGAAGGTGGAAGGGTGGTTAGGAGCCCCTCCTGGGGACTCTGATTTCTGGGAGGGGGATTGTGTTGCTGTATTATCTTTAACTTGTCTATGTCTGTAACTATTCCTGTCTGTTGTGTCTATCTCTGCTTGTACATTGTGCTAGGCTGTAACTAGAGCTTCAGTCCTTAACTTCCAGCTGGCTGAGTCTAGTCTGGGGGATTTTCACAGTGTGTGTGTGGGGGGCAGGGATCTCCCAAACCATCACAGTTTGTAAAGAGTTTGGTACTTAGAGCAGGAATTAATGTTATGATTTTTTTTGTTTACAACTAATTTATCTTTGACCTCTCAAAGGGTGATAGCACTTGCCCTGTGGGAAGACAGTTTTACAAGCTGTGACAAGAGTAGTGTTTAATTAGACTGGGGTAATTCTCCCCAAAAGAGAGGAACTTTCTTTTATGAAGCACATGGATGTTTGCATTCTTCCAGCAAAAGCTGCATTTGGGTTTTTTTATGATTTTAAACTAAGCCTAGCAAAAAAAGAGATCTGGACTGCTGGAGTTTATGCAAGAGGAAAAAATTTGAGCTGTTTATAATATCTCTCAGGACTGTGCTCCACAAAGCTACCTTTGCAGTAGGTGTGTTTATCTGTAGTGAATGCATTGATATTTTAACTTTAAGTTTAAAAGGTTCTATCCAAGTATCAGTGAAGGATTTTTTGCAGAAGACTCCTCAAAATGTGGGTTGGGTATAGCTGTGATTGACACTGCTGTGTCTCTCTTCCTTTGTACTCTTGCTTTTTCTCTGTTGACTCACCAAACAGGTTGTATTCCTCCCCACAGGAGACTGTCTTCTGTGAAGGGCATAAAGACCTTCACAAAGTTCTTCATTCTGACTTCCTTTGCTGACAAGGAGTGCTGAAGAATGCAGATATGTGAATCAGGAGACAAGTGATGGACTGCTGAGACATACATTGGCTGTGGACCCCACTGCAGCAAATTGAGTTCAGCAAGTTGACTGCTCATGGGTCTGCTCACTCCTCCTTTGCCGTGGTTTCGATTCCCAAGCTTTGCCTCTCCACTCCTTCCACTGAGAACTTCATGTATCAGCAAAGGCAGGAGAGAAGCAGAAGTATTTGGAAGAACAATGGGAAAATAAGAAGCTGCAGAAAGTGAAACCAGAAAGCTGTAGATGTTTTTTCCTCCTGGCTCAGGAAAGAGGCTTGAGCACATCAAAATCAGCTGCCCACCAAATCAAAGCAAGCTTCTGGCACCGAGCAACAATATGCTGAATTCAACCCCTTTTGACCACCCTTGCTTTGGGAAAAGGCCCTGATGCTCACAAATTAGGAAGGTTGCCTGGGTTGTGTGTGGAGGTTCTGCTTTGTTGTATTGCTGTTATTTCATGAATGAAATCTTGGTTTATTCATTGAAGCATCCCTTTGGAGTTCTGTAGCCATAGCGTGTACCAGGAGAGCGGTTTTCAACACGCTCTAAATGCCCCATAAGCGCCTTTGAAGATATTTGAGCTGATAGTTCTGATGTGGCCATTTCAGTCTGTCAGATAAAATGAGGCTTTGCTCCGCCTTCGGAGAGGTGCACGTTTGTAGACCTATGGTTTAATGGGCTGATGGCAATCGTAGAGATGCTGCAATCTGCTGAATTGCTGCAGGTGCACTGATGGGTTAGACCCTATAGGCCTATTCCAAGCCATTAGTGTTCACCATGCCAAGAATATTTCAACAGAGTTGTGTCTCTGGGTCATTGATCTGGTGATCTATAGGTGTGTAGAATTATGTTCTGTCAGAAAAACTCTGGAACAAGTAGGAACATCTTCTGTACTCTCAAACAATTCTTTAATATCAGGAGAGTCTCAGTTCAATGATTGCTTTGGAGATTCCAAAGCCTTTTTTTTTAAAAAAAAGAAAGGAATGATGTTATGGACCCTGTCCTAAAGGCCATGCATGTCCTGGTGTGCATCACGGGGATCACCTTTCTGTTGGTTTCAGGGAATGGCCAAGCAGAGGACTGAAGGGGAGGGTCACTTACTTGAGAGAAATGCTGGATTTGGTTTCACTTCAGGGTGTGCTTTAATGGCCATGGTGGTGTTGGGTCAATTTTTGGACTTGATGATCCTAGAGGTGTTTTTCAACTGAAGGAACTCTATGATTCTATGGTTCTGCTGTTAATCAGAGTCCTGCAATGGAGTTTGCAGTTGGGATCCAGGTGCAGGCTATTACATACAAAGGATATCAAGATGGTCTTTTAAATGCAGTGGATGTCAGAGTGCGCCTCAATGGAAATTCTACATCAATGATGGAGCCCAAAGGTTTCCAGTCAGTGTCTGAAGGCAGTCACACTCCCCTGCTCTATGGTTTATGAACACCAGGGCTAAGACACTGAGGCTGTTCCCACCCTGCCCGTGTGGTGCAGGAGAAGGCAGACCTTAATGTTACCCCAGTGTGGATTCCTGCAGCCTGCCAGCTTGCAGCTCTCAGTCTGTTGTGCAGTAAGTAGACACTGTAAGGTGTGAGAAGCTTTGTCAACTTGTCTGTCAAATCCTGACTGTGTGCAGCTTCCATGAGGCTTTATAGGATACACAGTGGCAAACTTGGCTGTGTGGTGAAAGCTACATCTATACTCATTCAATCCGTGATGTAGATCTGAAATGTCCTCACTTCTGTTCCCCTTTCCCTTCAGTCTTGTGTCCAAGTATAAACAGCCAATCAAAAGGCAGTGGAGAAATACTCATTAAAGCTGCCTGCACTGCTGTTGCATGGACAGAACTAAACGAGAGCCCTTTTTTGCCTTCCAAAGTACTGTATTTTGTTCTTCAAGATCATTTACAGTATTGTGCACCAGGGGAAGATCTTCATTACAGCATTTGGTTCTTCCAGACAGGTGCTGCAGCATGGTTTCCTGTAAAGGACAGGCTTAAAGTTTGCCAACTGCTCTGCAGCTGCCCCCAGATGCCATGAGCAGCCAAGCCCCTGCGAGTGGGTGGGAAGCTGTTAGCTCGCGGATGCGGCTCTCAGCTATCGGTCACTGCGGAGACCACATCCAGTTACTGTGGAAATGCATAGAACAATTTCCTTTTATGAAGCTGGAAAGAGTTTTATGTCCTAATGCTGCAGTGTGCATGGCACAGCATAACTTGCATTCTCCCTTTTGCCCTGTTTATAGCTCCCTGCTGGGACTGCTTTGGATGAGTGGTAAATACATGCCGAAAACAGGCAAACTGGTGTAGAATGGTGAGCCCAGTGTCAGAAGGGAGACAGAGGTGGAGATTTCCCATTGGCAAAATGATCAGCTGCTGACTTCTATCAGTCTCCATCAGTGGTTTAGCCAGTTGGACACTGCAAAGGAACAAGAATTATCCCATATTTACCAGTCCTTTGCATATTTCCATGGCAGGGAAGTACTGGCTGCACAACGTTGTGCTGCCATCCGGTTGCAGTAAGGGAGAGACAGACAATGCCAGATGAGCAGCAGTGAATCTAAATGATCCTTACTTCCTTCATCTGCCTCCTTCATGTTTCTAAATTAATTTAATATTCAGTGCTAGATGGAGCTTATGTAAACTGCAGGCAAAATTCTTAAACATTTTTATCACATATTCTGAACAACAATCTTTTAACTTCCCTTCCTTTACTAAATATAATGTTAAATTTGCAGAGATATTACTTTAAGACTTCTTACTGAAAATCCAAAATGAATGCATTTAGCTTCACAGGCCAATATGAGTTTTTCTTTTATTTTTTGGTAGCTTCAGCCCAAGGAGAGTGTCTTCTGGGCCCTGCAGATGTCTCTGCAAATCTTAATAAATCCTCAAACTTCAGTAAATGTCTTATGTATATTAGTCACTTGTGAATTTAATCACCATTATAAGAGCCTACCATGGGTCACGGTTGCAAAAACCATTTCCCTTAGAAATAATTACCCTCAGCTGCAGTATAATGTGTTAATAGAATTGCTTCAAGGCAGGAGAGCAGCCTTATTAACACTTGTCACTGCTCAGTGTGTTTTCAGAATGCCTTTCTCTTCTATTGTGTACCATTAGAATGGGAATGGCTTGGATGCAGTAAACAGTCTGGTGCACGCTGGCAGCTGTGAGCAGTGAGCTGACAAGTGATTTATCCAAAAGGAGACATCTCACCCTCCAAAGATGGTCGTTTCCTAGACGTACTTGGACTGATGCAAGGTCCAGCTCTGCAGCCCTGCTACTGAGAATAGCCAGGTGAAGTGGTCCGTTTCACTGCTCTTTGCTGGCTGCTGCTTGGTGTTTGCAAGGGCTGCTGAACCAAGCTGTGTAACCGCATGTGACAACAATGGTCTGCAGTGAACCATCTCAAAACCAGAAAGTGGAACAGAACTGTGAGCAGGGCACTTCTCAAAACTGTAGGAGAGTGTGCAGGTGCTCTGTCTGCACCAGCAGACCTGGAGCTGCCTACCCAATATGGAGATGCCTCAGCTGGTCACAGTGAGTGTCCATCCCATATCTGACCAGCTGGCGAAAGTGTATGCTGGTGAGCTTTTGGTTGAGCCCCTTCAGATGCAGAAAGCAACTGACCCTAGTGTTTCACAGCCTATGAGAGATGCAAGCAATGAGCAGTACAAAGGCAAATCATTTGTCTGGGTGTTGGTTACACTCAGAAACAGCATTTATTTTCCATGGCATCTGCAGTCCTCCTTCACAAAGCACTCCGTTCATTGCATCAGATCTAAAGCCATCGTAGAGGACACATGATTATAGCTCGGTGTATGCTTGCATTGCTTTGCTCTTGCAATTAACTTGTTGGCATAAATGTCATCAGCTGATGACATTTGGGACCAAAACACCAAACGTTGTCTGGAGCAAAGGAATTCTGCCCGTCTTTGAAACAGTCATTAAGACAAACACTTATCCAGTCTTGTGCAAACAGGTATCACTTTTTTGGCAATTTAAATCAGCTGGCATCAGCACAATGCTTCAGTCCCCATCCCAGCGCCAAAGGTTGGTCAGTAATAAATGTTCAGGTCAAACCTGACCTAATGCAGGCCTCCCAGAGTCCAGAAAAAGCTCACAATATTTCAGCCACAGCAGGGGCATTCTATAATCCTTTATTAAAAGCTCCTGCCACACACGCTCCGCATGTGTGATGGGGTCTTATGTAGATTAAACCCGACATGCTATAAAGTTACTACAACCTTTTCCTTACTCTTAATTAAAGGAAAGAAAGCCAAAAAAAAAAAAAAAAAAAAAAAAAA
>WBNM01002568.1:0-20623 GCA_013399055.1 Ramphastos sulfuratus
CCCATGGCCTCCTGAGAGCCAGACAGGGTCTGCATCGCGTCCGTGGATCTCCTCAGACAACCTGCGCCAGGCTAGGCAAGCAGCACAACCACATTGCATCATCACCACATGGAAGGCCACCACATGGCAGGGACTCTATTTTAACTCATTTAAGCTTCTACATATACTTTTGGATTATAAATATTGAAACTCTGACCAGTGAGTAACCTACCTCTCTTTTCTGAAGTTCGTGAAGGTTTATGTTTGACCTTTAAGCAGCAGATTTGTGCTGCAGGACTCTCTCCAGTTGTTTAAATTCTCTAAAACCTTTCCTAAAATCATTTAAATTAATCTGATTAAATATATACATTCTGCAAAGAGAGTTTTACCAACCACATAATAAAATCTGTGAGTGTTCATTGTAAATAAGTGTGGGGAAATTTTCTTTATAGATATTTCATAGAATCATAGAATCATAGAATGGTAGGGCTGGAAGGGAACTCAAGGATCATCCAGTTCCACCCCCCTGCCACAGGCAGGGACACCTCCCACTAGCACAGGTCACTCAAGGCCTTGTCCAACCTGGCCTTGAACACCTCCAGGGAGGGAGCAGCCACAACCTCCATGAGCAACCTGTTCCAGTGCCTCACCAGCCTCACTGTAAAGAACTTCCTCCTGACATCTAGTCTAAATCTCCCCTCCACCAGTTTAAACCCATAACCCATATTTAGTAACCCATAGCCCATATTTAGTAAAATATTTAATAATTTTATATTGGCCTCATTGCAATTCACTTCTAACCCAGATCCAAACCACTCCTTAACAACTTGTTGACTTCAATGAGACTATTCATGCAAAAGGCAGTTTTAGGGGTTTCAGTAATATATATCTACATATATCTTTTTACTTTTAAAAATGAAGAGGGATTTTGGAGTAAGCATGAAGAAAATAAAATGGGTAAAGCTCTTTTTAAACCACCACCAAAGCACAATTGTGTTGGAAGAAGCTGACAAATTCCAGTAGCTTTTTCATTGAAGTGCATTGTTTCAAACAAACCCACTCAAGGCAAGCTCTGTGAAAAGTTTACCATGATGGGAATATACCCATGTGAAAGAAATACAGCACAACCTAGCACAGTCACAGAAGTGACACCTTTAGAATTGTAGAATCATAGAATCAAGCAGGTTGGAAGAGATCTCCAAGCTCACCCAGCCCACCCTAGCACCCCGCCCTAGCCAATCCACCAGACCATGGCACTAAGTGCCCCAGCCAGGTTTTGCTTCAACACCTCCAGGGATGGGCACTCCACCACCTCCCTGAGCAGCCCATTCCAATGCCAATCACTCTCTCTGGCAAGAACTTCCTCCTGACATCCAGCCTAGGCCTCCCCTGGCACAGCTTGAGACTGTGTCCCCTCCTTCTGTCCCTGGGTGCCTGGCAGCAGAGCCCAACCCCACCTGGCTCCAACCTCCCTTCAGGTAGCTGCAGGCAGCAATGAGGTCTGCCCTGAGCCTCCTCTTGTGCAGGCTGCACACCCCCAGCTCCCTCAGGGTCTCCTCAAAAGGAAGATATTTCACTCCCTTTATCAGCAATGTGCTCTTGTGGCCAGGAGGGGCAATGCCATTCCGAGGTGGATTAGAAGGGCTGTGGTTAGTAGGTTTTTAAGAGGCTCTCCTGCCCTTCTACTCTACCCTCGTGAGGCTGCATCTGGAGTACTGTGTCCAGTTCTGGCCCCCCCAGTTCAAGAGGGACATAGAACTGCTGGAGAGAGTCCAGCAAAGAGCCACAAAGATGCTGAAGGGAATGGAATAGCTCTGCTAGGAGGAGGGCCTGAGGGAGCTGAGGCTGTGCTGCTGGGAACTTGTGCTACCATCACCTATCCACCTGGTGATGTCCTTATCAAAGGCTATCAGTTGGTCAAACATGACTTCCTCTTGGTAAAACCATATTGGCTGCTCCTAATGACCCTCTTGTCCTTGCTATGCCTAAGGACAGCACCAAGGATAAGTTGCTCCATTACCTTTCCAGGGAGGGAGGTGAGGCTGACCGCTGTATAGTGACATAGGACATTTAGAAATTGGCTGAAATTGCAGCAAGGGAGATTGAGGTTAGACTTTAGGAAGTGCTTTCTAATAAGTATAGTTAAGCCCTGAAAAAGCTGTCCTGCTGAGATCCTATCATAATTATTCAAGCCTTTTAAAGAAAGTTATACAGACATTTGTCTGAATATGTTGATTGTATCTGTACTGCATTAGGGCAGGTGGATGGAGTGGAAGACCTCATCTTTACAGAGATTTTTTTCTTTCAACTTTAATTTTAATTATGAAAAATAAGTGTGATTGGAATATTACCATGTTTGAGTTTCTAGCAGAGCAGCTCTCTCTTTGGAAATGTCTGAGCAAGCACTGAAGCAATGATGGTGTCTTCACAGTGTCACCTCTGAGCTTTGGGACACAAACCAAGGCAGCAGAGGGGAGCGAAGCAGAATGGAGTATGGCTTGCAACAATAAATGGCTTCTGGAAGAATGAGGAAGCAATGTAACAAGCTCAATCACTCATCCTTCCGATGGAGCAGGTAGTATGCAGTGTTTGCCTTCCACCACCCCAGCAGGGAGACCTGAGAAAGGATGGGAGCTGGCCACATCCCCCAAGAAACAGGTTCATCCTTCAGTTTAGCACTGTAGCTTTGAAAACAAGGCTTTCTCTGTCAATAAATCTGCAAGCTGGAAGACTTAGTCCATTTTCTGCACATATATATAAACCAGAAAAACATAAAAGCTCTTCATGCCTTTAGTACCACTATTTTGTGTGCATGGGAGTGCTGTAAAATGCCAGCTGCTCTTAATGTACCTTAGTGAATAATCACATTCAGATAGTTTTCAGCTACGAGTGATTAAGCACTTCATACACTATATGAACATCAAGAGCCATTTCCTCACACTCAAAATATATTTGATTTGAGATCCCAGTGGATGAGCCACCCCATGCCAAGTGTAAGGACAAGCTGCAGAACCAGGCAATTCCTCAAGTGCATCCATGATCCTGTACAAATTCTGCAGGGAAGCTGTGATGCCCCTGCACAAACAAATAGTTCTGCAATGTGATTCAAAAGCAGACTGCAGGAACCACAAGCCTTTACCTTTGAGTTGCCATGCCTATATTATACTCTACAGCTTCCAAAAACAACTTCTAGAAAAATGGAGCACAGTTTGCAAAGAGGAAACAGTCTGAAAGTGTCAAGCGAATTAAGATCCAACTTTGTAAGCCTTACATTTTAGTACTAATTGCTCCTGGAAACTGTCCTTTGGAGGACAGTTTGACCAAAAATAAATATAAAATTCAAGACCTGACACAGAAATGACCAAGTCATACTATCAGACTACATGAAGGTAAGAGCTGTTACTTGAGCACAGAGCTGGGTTTGGCTTTTCAACCTGTTAACCAAAATCATACTTCATGTTCTCCTGACCTTAGCAAAGTGTGATNGCCTCATCTTGAGCTTTTCATCAATCCAGACCCCCAGATGCAGGAGGAGACTGCATCTCCACGCAAGATATAACTTACATTACATTTATGAATTATGTCTGACATTTAATGTTTGATTGTAGTACCTTTTGTTTTAATAAAAAAATCACTGGCTCATCAAAATAATGGATACCACTGGTGCAAACATAACAAAAATGCCATGCTTTAAATAGCTTGTTTAATTATTAAAAATGTTACCAGAAAAAAAAAAAAAAACCAACCTAACTTTTCATTGCTGTCAAGATCAAATGAACATGAATTTCAATCAAAAGAGAGGCTGTTGTACAATACATTAAAACATGAAGTTCTGCCTACAGTAATTATTGTGTACAGCACACAGAATGGAAAAAAAATGCAACACTATCAATCACAGTCTGTCTCCATGCAGTCAGCACAAGGCCCTCCCCTGCTTTGCTGCAGTTTTCCCTTTGTTAGTCATGTTATATAATACATGGGGCTTTCAAAAGCTGGGCCTTGGTTGTGCATCAAGGTAAGCTTTTGAGATCCTTCTTGACTGTTACCCTTCCACATTACTATCCATTATTAGCCTTACAGATAGGCAATGACAGCCTCAAAGGAAAAAAACTGGGGGCAGTCAAGAAAGACTTCAGGACCTTGGGTCAACTGGTCAAGGAAGTGGGAGCACAGGTAATGTTCCCTTCTATCTTCTCTGTCTGGGGAGTGTTAGAAGGGCTGTGGTTAGTAGGTTGAGAGAGGTTCTCCTGCTCCTCTGCTTTTCCCTGGTGAGGCCACATCTGGACTACTGTGTCCAGTTCTGGGCCTCTGAGTTCAAGAAGGACAGGGAAGTGCTTGAAAGAGCCCAGCTCAGAGCCCAAAAAATGATGAAGGGAGTGAAACATCTTCCTTTTGAGGAGAACCTGAGGGAGCTGAGGCTCTTTAGCTTGGAGAAGAGGAGACTGAGAGGGTGACCTCATTAATGCTTATAAATATGTAAAGGATGAGTGCCAAGAGGAGGGAGTGAGGCTCTTCTCAGGGATGCTCAATAACAGGACGAGGGGCAGTGGGTGGAAGTCAAGGCATAGGAAGCTCCATGTAAGAGTGAGGAAGGATTTTTTTTTCACTGTGAGGGTGACAGAGCACTGGAACAGACTGCCCAGGGGGGTTGTGGAGTCTCTCTCTCTGATGATGTTCAAGACCCACCTGGATGCATTCATTTATGATCTGCTCTAGGTGATTCTGCTCTGTCAGGGACATTGCACTAGATGATCTTTCCAGGTCCCTTCCAGCCCATGACTGTTTGTGATTCTGTTTTTCTGTGAAAGAAATTCAGTATCTTTGTTTGAGGAAACTGTTGTAAAGTATATACATCATCTTATTATTATTTATTTTTTGGTTTTTATTACCAAGTCATTGGTCATTTGGTGTTTCTTATACGATCACAGCAACATGCTACACAGAACACAACCTTCACACAAGTTCAACCAATGCAGTGACAGTACAAGCTGTACCTTTAGGCTGCTGAAGGGTTATTTCTCCATCCAAGAGAAACATAAGGATGACAATTTTCATTTTGCACCACTGTGGCAGGTCTGCTGACTAAGAAGATGTTGTTGATTTCCATGCTAAGCAGCTGCTGGGAACAATACAGAACAGGCATGCTTGTTTTGCAAGAACCCCAGCACTGCAGCTCTGCCTATTAAAAACTAATGCTGCGTAAGCGTATCAAGCCCAGTGGCTCCAGTATTTTTCTTTGCTTTGATTTTTTTTAGAGAAGCAGGAGGTAACAATATACTTGTATGAGCATTTGGTTATATGTCCATCTTGTCCATTTTTCTGCTTCTCTCCCAAAATTTTGCTAGTAAGCAGTTTCTACATCAACCAGGATGTATCCTTGGCAGGATTCTACTGTAACTTCAAAAATATTTCCTCTGCTCCTTTTGAAAATCAAGCTCCTCTCCTTCAGTCTCATTTTTCTTTTTTATTTCTTTTAAAATCCACATTATTTTTTAAAATATCCTTTAAATAAATTGGCTGAGACGTTGAATTTGCTTTATTTCTCTAGAAGTTTTGTGTTACTGCAAAGGCTTTTGTGCTATATTGTTCATTTGGGTATCATTAAAGATGAGTTTGGCATTTTAAAGGGTGAGGTTTAGTCTTTAAAAGGTGTCATGGTAGGCCTAAGCAGGCCAAAATAGGGTTATACGTGTCCTGGCTTGCCCAGAGATGTTTTTCTGCTCTCCCTCCTTCTGTTTTGGGGAGAAGCAACTATGTGAAAGAGGACAAAGAACCTGGAGCCACTGAGTCTAAGGAGTAAAGCTTTCCCAGTATTGTTTTTCATCCTGTGGTAAATGAGGTACTCATGCCCAGCGTGTGTATGCCTCATGAAAGGCCTATGTTTTTGCCAAATTTGGGTAAAACAAAACTATAGCTTCACTTAATATGCTCAGGCTTGGCTAACTGCCATTCTGATTGGCTATTCTGTGTCCAAAGGCTCATTAGTCTCGGGCTGAATGGATAAAAGCAGATGAGCAGGGAGCACAACCTGCGCTCTGCCCTTGTATCCGTGCTTGCTTGCTACTGCCTGCTGCCATTGATCACTGCCTTATTGTATCCTGAACTGCCTGGAAACTGCCTGCCAAGAGCTTACCAGGAACAGAGCTTACCAGGAATGCCTACACAAGATTGGCCTGCACAGCCACCATGACTTTGTGCTGAGACTGCACATCCCTGCCTGCACCTGAAAGCCTCCTGCCAAGACAGGAAGTCCTGGAGATACACAGATCATCCAGAGATGATCAGGATCAGGTCAGAGCTTGTCTGCCTCCTTTCCCCAGCAGCCTAGGAAGGATCAGAAGTCTCAGCAGCTGACAAGACAGTAACAGAATTCCTTGGAAGTGTTTGGGTACTGTCTGAAGCTGCAGCCAGCCCTGCCAGTCAGGAGATCATTTTGTGAGTCAATACTTCAAGCCTCTTGTAACTCACCATTGCCTTCTGCCATCAGCAGAAAGGAGCTCCTTGAGTCCCTCTAGTGGGCAAGCGGAGTATTGACCGCAAGCGGTGCACTGCCCGCAGCAACCTTCTCTGCCAGTTCAATCGAGTTCAATCAATGTTAGATATTATTACTAATTATTGCTAGATCCTGTATTATTATCTGTATAGCATTTCCATGATCGTGCAAAGAACTGATTATTATTAAAACTAGTGGTCAGGAGTGGCGAGAGTTTTGAATATGAAAATTAACAAACAATATTAATTTAGAAATAAATATAATCTCACATTCATTAATTACCCCCTCCATAACACAAGGTTATAGTTTTAAGGTGACCTAAGTATAGATTAGGAGCTCTATCCAATGCATGTGCTGATACATGAAAATGTTGATATATGTTTTCCTCCACCTGGCCACAACACATCCTGTTTCTATACACCTTGCTGCATCTCTGCATCTAGTGGTAAAATATCCTCTTTCAGAGGGACTTTCTTTTAGGCAAAGCATCTGTAGAACCAGTTTGTGCCAATATTGGTGGGAATTTTGCCCTCAGGCTTCCTAACAAAGTTACACCAGTCATCAAAGCTCTAACCCATCTGTCTTAAGAGTAGAACTTGATGCCCATTTTCCTAGACAGATTTTTTTTTAATTACCCATGTCTGTAAAAATCTTTACATGCTCTAAACTGAAGATTCACAGGGGTGGCTGAAATTAAACAGCAGAAACAAAATGTCCCTATGCACATACTTGAGGGAACAGTCATCCACTCTGTAACCATGTCCTCATCACAAGAGAACTACAAAGCCATAATAAAGACCATTTTATGGCTACACTGTCCCATGATGGTACTTCTATCCCCTCATGAACAAGGCCAGGTTGGACGAGGCCTTGAGTGACCTGTACTAGTGGGAGGTGTCCCTGCCTATGGCAGGGGGTTGGAACTGGCTGAGCTTTGAGGTCCCTTCCAACCTTACCATTCTATGATTCTACGATTCTATGATATCTTGTGGCTACTTTAAGACTCTGTCACACTATCCCAAGTGGGTTAGTTGAGAGGACAGGGGTAGAGCACTGAATCTATTAAGCATGTTGGGTTAAAAGCAGTAATTGGCTTCACCCAATGTTCTGTAGACCTCATTGCATTATGCTGTATTAACTTTTCATGGCTTTGTGCAGCATACACTTTTTGACATTGCTTTCCCCTTGTCCCCATGAAAGCAGTCTGTCTATTCATTCACCTTTCTTTACATTCTTTCAATAAACTATAACTATTTTGCCAGTTCTTCACTGCTGACATTTTTAGTTTTGCATTTATAGAAGACATTCTAAGTTTATGAATTGAATTTGAGGCAATAAAGTTTAAACTAACAAGGCCATAAAAATGAATTTGCTTTAATCCTACAAACATGCTCACAGCAAAACATTAGTTGCAGCAATCTTTTCCTCATTTTCTCTTGCTTGCCCTTCTCATACAGCACTTGCTTCAAGCCATGCAGAAGACACCTACCCAAGGCCTTCATTAGCAAAGTCTATCATAACACAGAGGAGCATCTCTGTTTATAAATTTAGTTCTGAGGCAATCCAACAAGCCCATGCACAATCAACCACAGGAGATAATGACCCATCAGCATTACTGCCATTTAGTGTGGCACAGTTTAAGGGTAGGGAAGGTTTATGTGGAACATAACTGGAAAGACACCAAGGCACTGCTCAGAAAATTCCCAGTAAAATCCCTGCAGCTGGGTAGAAGAGACATAAATATTTCTGAGAGGAAAAAAACAAAACAAAACAAAGAAACCTCAAACAAATAAACAAAACCAACCAACCAAACCCCAACAAGACCAAAATCCACCACCACCAAAAACAAAACAACCAAAATCAGAATTTTGCAATCAGAGAAAGAAAAGGAACCATTTCCACAAAAACTGCCAGCACTTATCCCAAAACAACAGAAATGAAAAGTAGGTAGGACTGACAGCCTGCTCCATAATTTAATTTACAGCATCTCTCTGGAAGGGTGGTTTCACATAAATGATGCAGAAATCAGTTATACCTTTTAGAAAAGATCAGACTTCTGCTCAAAAGCAAGTCTTGCACTAAGAGACACACACACAAAAAGGAGGCATTGTTGATCTCCATTTAACTTGCACAACCTGCAGACACAGCTCACATTGTGGCTGCATGATACAGCTCCAGGGAGGAGAAGGAGGCAGCCCAGAGAACATGCAGAGAGGTAAGGTTATGCTAGTTGAGGAAGTGCAGGCAGCTCCCTGGACACCCAGCCTCATGAACTGGGAAACAGGGAGGGGAATCAGGATGAGGTCATCACAATAAATGAGGCAGTGGTCAGTGATCTGCTACACCACTCAGACCCACACAAGTCTATGGGGCCGGATGGGCTACACCCAAGGGTGCTGAAGGAGTTGTCAGTTGCTCACCAAGCCACTCTCCATTATTCACCTGAAGTCCTGGGCAACTGGGGAGGTGCCATTGGGCTGGAGAGTAGCAAATGTGACTCCCCTCTACAGGAAAGGGAGAAAGGAGATCTGGGAAACTACAGGCCTGTCAGCCTGACCTCTGTACCAGTGAAGGGCATGGAGCAGGCATCTCAGGCATTGTGTGCAGTTTTGGAGCCCCCAGCACAGGAAGGACATGGAAGTGTTGGAGCAGGTCCAGAGGAGGCCACCAAGATGCTGAGAGGGCTGCAGCAGCTCTGCTGTGAGGACAGGCTGAGAGAGTTGGNGGTTCTAATCAACAAACAGCTGAATATGAGCCAGATGGCCAAGCAAGACCAGGGAGGTGATTGTGCCCTTGGACTCAGCTCTGGTGAAGCCACATCTCAAGTATTGTGTTCAGTTTTGAACTACCTGAAAGGATGTTGTGGAGGGGCTGGTGCTGGTCTCTTCTCACAGGTAAATAGTATAGAACAAGGCAGAATGGCCTCAAGCTGTGACCGGATAGGCTTAGACTGGACATTAGGAAAAAACATTTCACAGAAAGAGTGGTCAGGCACTGGAATGGGCTACCCAAGGAGGTGGTTGAGTCATCAACCCTTGGATGTGTTTAAAAGTCATTTGGATGTGGTGCTTGGGGATATGGTTTAGGGTAGGGTTCTTGGTTGGACTTGGTGATCCAAAGGGTCTTTTCCAATCTGAATGTTCCTGTGATTCTGCGATATTCTGGAGCAGGATAAAGGGGCATCCTCCCATGTCTTGCTGCCAGTCTGCCTAGCAGGGAGCCCAAAGACATCCAAGAGAAAGTCCTTGAGGTGCTGGTGGAATTACGTCAGCATAAAGGAATCCAAGGAACTAGAGCTAAGGGAAAGTTGGCATTGAAGCAGAGACAGAGACACCTATCATGTTGCAGTGAGAACAGACTAAACAGGCAGAGGCTACTGGGAAGTGTGCCCAGCACATGGCTCATCAGGCCGTGAACCTGATGCAGAGAAGGCAGGACAACATTCCTGAAGAAAGCATCCTGCTCTAGCTTGCCCCTCAGCTATCCCTGACCAGCCCCAACTATCCCTGGCCAGCCCCCAGCTATCCATGGCCAGCCCCTGCCACGCTGACATCTCTCATTTGGAACCATTGTTTGTTGTTGTCATTTCTTTGTTTAAGAGCGCAACAGGACTGAGATAGTTTTACTTTACTTGTAAGGAAAAAGGGCAGTGAAATAATAAGGCTGTTGCTGAACTGGAGAAGAAAATACAGAAAGACTGTGTTTAAAGATGCAGAGGAAAAGAGATGGCATACATGAATCCTTAACACCAATGCAGACACAGGATACATGAGAATTCCCCCAAAACCTTCAACCCAAGCAAACCAAAAAACCCAAAATAACCCAGTGCTCATTTTCTCCCATCTCCAATTGTCTCCCAATTAGGTCCAAAACAGGACAGATTCACTGCAGCCTGCAGCCTTGAAGGCCACAGCCTACAGGGTGCTCCTACATAGCTACCAGATAAGGATCCCTCCAGAGAGCTGAAAGGAAAGGGGAGAAGAGAGAAATTGCTGCTTACTTTTAAAGTGTTTGCAGGATGATGGGATTGAATAACAAAATTGTGATATCCAGGGGTCACCAGTCCATCCCCTGGGATGGGTCTTGGTCTTTGGAGGTTTTTTAGGAAATCTGGGGTAATCTGGAATCCCTTAAACCACCACATTTATAGACTCTGCCATTGGTTAAGTGCAAGGCAAAGAAATGCATATAGACCTCTACTATGGTGAATAAAGTTGATTCTGCATGCAGTAACCACAGGGTCCATGCCCATCAGTGCCATAGAATTACTTGGAGGGAGGAAGACTGAAGGGTGAATGAAGCTGCTGGATGTTCTCCACTGCCAGGTCAGCTCCTTGCAGAGCCATGTTCAAAGCCTGGGGTGACCCCTGGGTGTTGCTTCTCGTTCCCTGTAGCATTGTGCCCAGCCCCCTCTGGGCCATTCAGCAGGGTTCCTGCCTGCTGCTCTTGCACTTCCCAAGCACCACTCATGCCCTATCTCACTCTTGGACTGTTTTTACAATGACAAGTTGGTAACAGGAACGAGTTCTGCTCATCTCTTGGCTGCACTTTCCCAGCAATTCTGGCTTATGCAAAAGAGCCTCTGCTTGGAAGGGCTCCAGGCATTACCAGGAGCTGCCACTTTTCAGCTCTTTCTGCAAGCAATATAAACACAGGGAAGGTGTGAGTATATTTTTGATGCATCACTGGCCAAGAAGCACAGTAGAGTAAGTGTTTTAAGGCAAAAAGCATGTTTGTCATTGAAAAGTGTCATACTTTGGAAAATAGCTCATAGTAGAACACTTGTATGTGGTCAGTCTCTGAAACAGATTCAAAAAACCCAAATCAAACAGAATCACAGAATCAGAGGACAACTTAGGTTGGAAGGGACCTCAGAGATCATCTACTTCAACCCCCTGCCATGGTCAGGGACACTTCTCAACTTGGCTTAGCTGCCCAAGGCCTCATCCAACCTGGTTGTGGCTGCTCCCTCCCTAGAGGTGTTCCAGGCAAGGTGGATGAGGCCTTGAGTGACCTGTACTAGTGGGAGGTGTCCCTGCCTATGTCAGGGGGTTGGAACTGGGTGAGCTTTGAGGTCCCTTCCAACCTTACCATTCTATGATTCTATGATTCTATATAGTATCTACAAGCCCACAGACCGCATCCAGGCTTTGGCTCAAGCTATCTGCCAGTTAAAAGCTGTGTCACTGTAACTCAACTTAAAAATAATATTTATACCTTTGTTTCCCATTATAGAAAAAATCAGTAATTTCTTCGTTGTTATTACTTTTAGATCTAGTATAGAGAATCCTGCATAACATTTCACTGTAGAAATGTGTTAGACATTGTTACAAATGATGCAAAATTAACGATGGATATTAATGCCTGCTATCCAGGCAGAGATTGTTAATAACTATGAGCATTGTTTATGAACATTAAATCTCACCAGAAAACTTAGTTACAAGGTTCAAAACGCAGGGTTTGGAAATTTATACACACAGGGAACAGGCAAAACTGGAACACTGTAAGANCCAAGCTTGACCATATTAGGTGAAGCCATAGGCTTGCTTTACCCAAATTGGTGCAGAGCACAGCCTTGCACAAGGGAACTGTGTATACCTTATTTACCACAGGATGCAAAACAAGTCTGGGCAGGCCAGAGGCCTCAGACTCAGTGGCTCCAGGTTCTTTTTCCTCTTTTCCATGGTTGCTTCTCCCCAAAACAGAAGGAGGGAGAGCAGAAAAACATCTCTGGGCAAGCCAGGACATGTATAAGCCTGCTTAGGCCTACCACGACAGACATTAACATTCAAGAATAAGAACCAGCAGTATCTTGTTTACAGTTCTATATGCAACACCTTTCTTAGTTATGTTCGAAAGCTCCTCGAGCAGATTGTTTCAATTATTTATTAAAACATTTTCCTAACCTAACCTCGTAATACTGGTGAGAGCAACCAAGCTACATTCAGCACGTTCTGAAGATCCAAGGAGACATGAATAGGGAACCAGGCTAGACAACAAATGTTTTTTTCAAGCAGTTCAGACAGAAGATTGATGTCAGAAGAAAACCTACATTCCACCAGAAGTGCTGCTAGGCCCAGTCTTGCAAGTTTCCTCATTTTACTATGAAGCCCTGAAGCAATTGAGCTGTGTACCAACCAAATTAGCATGCATTTGATGTCTGTTCAGCTCTGCAGAAGGAAAGGCGATAGGAATATAACTGAGTGGCATCCTACCCTCTTGCAGTAATACTCTATTGGTCTGATTTAAGCTTCCCAGAGACTCAATACCTAACAGAACAATACAATAATAGGTTGCCTCCCGCTCTTCCCCACCCCCCGACCTTTGGAAAAAAAGCAATTAGATGTAGAGAGTGAAAAGGGGTAAAACACCCCAAGAACAATCTTGCTTTGATTTGGAAGTTAAAATAAAAACTTTAACAATAAATAAAAGGTATTTAAGATAGGGGAGTTACAAAAAGTTGTAGGGAAGGGAAAAAAGATACAAAAAACATATATTCAACCAGATTGATGGCAATGGATGGAGGTAGATTCAGGTCACACCATGTGGTAGAATGGACACATGGTGTTGGGGGTCACCAGATGCTGCAGACTCAGGCGATGTCGGGGATCGCTAGGTGTGGGGGGGTGGATAGCGTGAGATGGGATGACCACGACACCAATTTGGTGCATCCAAGATTGCCCCTTTATTGCAGAGAGTCAGCATGGACTTAGATAGGATAGACTGCCTGGTCACACGTTATGCATTTTCTGATTGGTTACAGGCAGCTTTTCACAAGCTGATAAAGGCACCTTCAACATGGTCACCGTCAGGCACCCCGTTTTGCTGTGCTACATCCTTGTTTAATGTAACTACCTCCTTATTCTACAGAGCTACTTTCTTACCTTGAATAACTCATAGCAGGAGGAACAACTGGTAGCTCTTTCCCTCCTTAGCAGTTCTTTCGCTCATGACTCTTATCCTTTGTCTGACTTAGCTCTCAACTAATGTATCCAGATAGTAGGGTGCAATGACGTGGCAAAACAGGAGCAGCAGGAACAAGGGTGGTGCTATCAGGCAGGTAGGGAGGGCAAAGAGACAGGAACAGGAAATTGCTCTGTTTTTATAGGGAATCTAGACAGGAAGTGGGAGTGTGCTGGTTTAAGGCTAATTGGAATATTTTAATAGAGAAAATTATATTATAGGCTGTGAAAAGGAAACAATGGTGATGTCTGCTGCACTCATAGGCTTGCTGTGATGTTTAAGAAAGAACTCAAAACAAAAGATAAGACAGTCAGTGTCGGTCAGCACAGCATCTGGGGCTGTCTAGCAGCNGCCCTTTACAAATAGCCTACTGAGGTGAATCTCTGCCAGGATTTCTATTTTCTTCCCCCAACTGGCAGAGGGAGCAGCAGGACCAGTTACTTGTTTTCCATGTTGAATTCTGTCCTCTTCAGAGAGCTTTGCTTAAACTAGAGAAACCATCATTAAAAGATACTCCATTCACATATAACACAATGCCAGTTTTTAAGTTTTGTTAATCTACTGCATGGTCCCTGGCTAAATATTATTGTATTTAATAAAACCCTTATATATGAGCAGTCTCTCGGGTGTCTTTTCCTGTTTTCATTGCTCAGAATCTTAAAAAGTAGACATAATTCCAATTTCTTAAAAAAAAGATAAGTGAGACTAGTTAGGAAAATAAATGTTAAAATGTTTTTCCATCCTCTCAGACCAATTTATACACTTTTTTAAAACTAAAGTTTCAATGTCTTAATAGTGAAAACTGAGCTCTTGTACTGCACTACATTGAGCAACTATACTTCTTGACCTTAGGTTTATTCTAGTACAGAAAACCTAGATTAATTAAGACAGTTTTGGTCCCGTTTCTTCCAGAGGTTGTCAAAATAAATAGAGTGCAACTCAATCCATACCACATATTCACACATAGCATGAGCTATCATTAATGGAGCAGTCTATATTCAATGGTGTGGCCATTCTTTTACTGGAGGCTGTGAGGTGCAAGATAGGTGAAATAGTGATGCAAGTATTTTTTCATCTCCAACCACACCAAGAGCAGGTATTTCATGAGCTATCTCCTGACAGATGTTTTGCTGTTTACTCTGCACTCTTGCTTGTGGGTTACTCCTCTGATCTCTAACAGAATGCATTGGGGATTGCTAAATTTCATCTGCTCGAGTCTCATCCATGATATTTCTTCTCACAGGAGTCTGTAAAACTCATCACAGGAAGCCATGTAAAATGCAGCTACAGAAGCATCCTATGCTTACTGAAATCCAAGAGGGACAAAATCAGCCCTCAGATGACAGTGAGCAGATCTCAGTTTCAAGAAAAACAGCAACCATGCACTTAAGGGTGAAATACAATCTAGAAATAAATCCTCAGTGCTGAAAATAACAGGGAACAGTTTCTAGAGCCAAATATCTGGGTTTATGATTTTGTAATTTTATAGGTTTCATATTGAGTTTCTCTCATTTTATTCAGCAGCAGAAATATTAGAATGGTGGGAGCAACATCATTTGTTATACTTCCTTAAATGCTCTGTTTGTTTTATGCAGGGAGCAAACCAAATTAAAAAAAAAACAACCCTGCTACAGGCTGTCCATTTTTGGGTACAAATGTATCAAAGCATCTAAGAGATAATCAACTCTCTTCCAGAATTAAGATATTTTTATGTTATTTCTCTGTCCTGGCAGGGCATGAATCCTGCTAGACTAGTCTGGGCACTCCTCCTCCTCCCCTCCTTGTACTGTCCAGGAGTAGAGTTGAGGAGCAGACAAAACAAACAGTGGGTTGGCTCCAGTAAGCCTGCCCCAAGGGGCAGCAACCCAGCACCATGGTCAGGTGTCTTGCACAGCCCCACACGTGCCTCACTCCCATTCTGGGAATATATGCATAGCTCACACAAGGCACAGCACTTTGAATTGATTGGCCAAAACTTCTGATGCTTATGCCTATTGGTCAATCTGATTTTCAAAATGTATTCAATAGGGGAATGATTTGAAAAAGCCTGCCTTTCTTCAGCCTTTCTTGAGAGATTCTGGGCTGACTCTGGAATGTGATTCCCTTAGCGAACACCCAGGGGCATCTCTTCATTAGCAGCCCATTAACTGTGTTCCTTCCTGAAGCAGTGCCATTCACAGCATTGGTAGATTTTGTTTCTCAGCAGCCACAAATCTGAAGCAGCTAGCAGCTTACAGCAACTCAATTTTGCTCTCCTTCCCTCTGCCTTGGAATATTTTGTATTTTTCCCTCAGGACTACAATCACAGTTTTGGAAATCTGCACATTGCGAGTGGGTTGTAGCTTATTAGGCTCCATAAGCTCTAAAACTTAATAGTTTTAGACTCACTGAGCAAGCATGTTTGGTCCACCTTGTGACCATAGCCAGTCTGCTTTGTTGTCATGTTGTGCTGGTTTGAGGTAATTCCCAAACCATCACACATGTAGTTAGAATTTTCCTGTTTCCACATCCTTATTTTCCAAATTCTGTTTAGACTGTTTAATTCTGTGTTCATAAATGCCCTTTGTATAAATACTTAGAGTTGGCCAAGCAACTTGGTTGGTAAATAGTAGGGGTTCAGTAAACAGAGCAGGACCTGCACAATCAGATTTGGTCCAAACAATAGATGGTGACAAAGTTCCTGTTGTACGCAAAAGGAATCTCTTAGGGAAAACTCCATCATGTTCTCCAAGTCAATAATATGTTAAACATGGCAGGGCACAGAAAAGACCTCTGTATTCCACTCAGTCACACTATGCAGAATGTAGCCCTACCTGGATCTAGCTACTAGGTCAACACTTGGGGGTTTTTTGTTGTTTGGGTTTTTTTTTTCCATCTGGTTAACCACCCATCCCTAACTCGAACACAAGAATAGTACAGCAGGTAACATTAGAAGTGTTGCTAAAGACAAGGTAAATGACACCCACTGTTCTTCCCTTCTGCACAGCTGGAGTCACTTAGACCAACAAACACTGGGTAGGCATGCTTTACTCTTAGTAGAGCCATGCTGACTGCTTCCCCAGTCACCCTTTTTTTTTTTTTTCAACTGTCCAGAAATGCATCATTCAAATTTCAATATCTCAAATAGATCTAGAAACATACAGTGTTTTGGTTGGTTTTGTTTTTTATTGTATTGATTTAACATTTATAATAGTCATACAATGGACTGGACCAGCAGGTAATGAGCACCTGCATAGCTCAGCCACTGAGAGGCCAATATTTCACATAGTGTTGGGATGCTACACTGAAACAGCTCATATTTCACAAGGTGATCAGGTGATCCACCTGGAGACCAGTGCCAAGTGGTGTCCCTCAGGGGTCAGTGCTGGCACCAGTGCTGTGTAACATCTTTGTCAGTGCCATGGACAGAGGAATCAGTGCAGCTTCAGCAAGTGTGCAGATGGCACCAAGCTGTGTGGCACAGTCANGGGAGGTGTCCCTGCCTATAGCAGGGTGTTGGAACTGGCTGGTCTTTGAGTTCCCTTCCAACCTTACCATTCTATGATTCTATGATTTAACATGTAAACTGACTTGCAGTAACAGAGATTAGTGGTCTAAAGCATGCAGCAGAGGATCTGCATTGACAATCAGGTGGATGAAGTCTGACAGAGCTGGGACATCTGACATTACAGATGATACCACGTCCTTAAACAAATTCCATTATTCCAGGAATGTATTGACCTGCATTTGTTTCAGATAACCAAGTGAATAATGTATGTCTTCATACTTTGGCAAAGCAGGCCAAATTAAGGACAAAATACCAGCTTTGATTTTGAATGTTGAAGGGAAGCCCTTCTCCATTTCTTTCACAAGCATTACCAAGTATAAAAGCACATACAGTCACCATCAGGCTTTCAGTACTCTGTTGACCAGGACACAAGTGTGACTGAATTCACATTCAGTAGCAATATGCAAGGATCAGATGCAATTAAATCACTCACACTTTGTAGAATTCTCTCTGGCTTTCCTTTAAGAGAACCATCACTGTACAACCAGACCACATCCTCACCAAGAAGGTAGTGCAGAAGCAGGAATATGCCACGCTGTGTTTCTAAATTACTGCAAGCAGCTGAGTAAGCAACATATTAGCTGAACAGGAAGGCAGGCATGTTTGAAAATCCAATTACTGCAATGGTAATGTGTCACTGTCACTGAACTGGACTTTAAGGTTGCCTTTACAAATTGAAAGCAACCAAAAGTGATAACTGAAATGCGATGGGTGGGAGACTGTCACAACTGGTGTCCTGGGTGTGTGTGTGTGTGTGTGTGTGTGTGTGTGTGTGTGTGTGTGTGTGTGTGTTAAAACCTTTGTTTTAATTGCTGCAGATATGTTTTTGGTACAGTATTTTACAGTTGTCAAAACACCAAGTAAAATCCCACCACACACAAACTTGTTCAATGCAAGATTTCTCTCTCCCCAATCTTCTGTGTACATCAGAAGCAGTTACAGACATCCCAAAGCATGGTTTTAATAAATCGAGATAAGTAGCAAGAACTCCATTTGAGAATATCAAGATTTAATGTTTCTGCCTCCTTGTGGAAGACATTGCAGTGAGTCTGCCCCAAGAGCAAGCAGCTGCAAATGCATGTCAGCTTTAAATAACACAGGAATTTTGCCTCTCCTAGAAAAACCAAAGAGCAGCTTACAGTTAACTTTTTAACTGAGTGTGAAACCACAAGAAGCTGTGGGACAAAAAGAAGCAAGAAAAATCTCTCTGGAAAGCTTGTGATGTTCTCCCCCTCTTCCTGAGTTATGGCCACTGAGCAACTCTAGGCAGACAGCAGCTGGAGGGACAGTAAAGCTGAGCAGCATCCCAGCACTCATCCAGACACCTTAGCAAGCCAGGCCCAAAGTTCTCCAGCACCTTCAGAGTGCAGACTTCACCTCACTTATCCTCCATAAATAGTGTGGGGTTTGGTGGCTTTGAAGTTGAAAGTTTGGTACTTGGTCTGTGCAATGCTTACTTCTCTCTTTGCTATATTGATGCAATTGCAATATGCCATGGTGGTGGATTCTTTGTGTCACTGCAACAGAACCAGAAGGAGTTGGCCTGTTGAATCACTATGATGAATACACCTCAGCAGACCTTTTCATCAGGTTGTGTTTAATTATGTTGAATCTCTCTGCAACCACAATACTGCACAGCACTGAGTGCTCTATATTCCTTCCTCTGTATTTCCTTCCATGGAGACAATCTGTTCTAGAACAAAGAGGAGATTGCCTGATCATTGCTTTGAAGGCTTCTGAGGAGCCATAGAGAGCAGGAGATGGAGCCCCTACTTGTTTTTTTCCACGTAACTGTTTTTTTATACACTAATTAAAACTTTTTCCAGTGCAGTTGAACTTTCAGCCTACTCGTTTTTACTTGCTAGAACTGTATCACTCACTATTATTCTGCCTTTTCCAGGTCCTTTAGGAATGTACTGATCATGGGTAGGAGAAAGGAGGCCCATTGTGCAAAAGAAATTTTTTTCCCCCCTACACTTCTCAATCCATACAATGACCTCTCCTTGTCTTAAGAGGATTTAGTAAGTTTTCCAGTTTTGGGCACTTTCAGTGAAGGATTCCATACAGACTGTCTTAATGTTGAAATACAAATGTATTGCAGGATCCATACTATTTTACCTAGGAGCCTGCCAGTTCCTTGACAGAGTTCAGACATGTACCCTCCCTCATAAGTTGTCCTTGTGTCACTTCTAAATTAAAGATATTTTTTTCCTCAGTATGCTTGCTGGTTGAAAGTTTGATGATAATCATAGAATCATAGANTCAGCATCTTGGTGGCCTCCTCTGGACTGGCTCCAACACTTCCATGTCCTTCCTGTGCTGGGGGCTCCAGAACTGTACACAGGGCTCCAGATGGGGTCTGCAACGTTATATGTGAGGAGCTCTGAAACAGTTCTGGCACAAGAGTAACAACTTATCTGTGCCACGGAAATGCTCCAGTTCATGGACACTTCCCATGCCAGCCCAAACACATGGCCTTTTATGATTTATTCCTCACAGTTCTTCATGTGCATATATCAACAGTTTTACAACCATTGCTACAGGTAGGATTTCATACTAATACTGTGCCAAGACAGCACACCACAAGACATCCTGCCTGCACCGGAAAGACTCCTGCCAAAATGGGAAGCCCTGGAGATAACAGCGTCAGGACCAGGTCAGAGCTTGTCTGCCTCCTTTCCCCAGCACCCAGAAGCCTGGGAAACTCCAAAGCCTCAAACAGCTTTGAGGCCACCGACAGTAACCTCACTTGTGCTTTGGGTACTGTCCCATAATATTGTGTGAGTAAATCCTTCAAGCCTCTTGCAATCACTAATTGCCTTCTGCCAGAAGCAGAAAGGAGCTTCCTGCATCCACCCAGTGGCTAAGCAGGATAATGAACCACAAGCGGTGCAGTGACCGCAGGAACCTTCTCTGTCAGTAAAAATGTTTGCTTATGCTGGGTACCTTTAAAGTGTTCCAGTTTTGCCTGTTCCCTGTATGCAATAAATTTCCAAACCCTGTGTTTTGAACCTTGTAACTAAGTTTTCTGTTGAGATTTAATGTGAATAAAAAATTTTCATAGTTATTATCAATCTCTGCCTGGATACCAAAATTAATACAGATTATTAATTTTGAATTCATTTTATCATAAATACTTGTGCTGCAGAGGTTGGTGCAGTCATTATTGCTTAGTAATGAAAACTTCTCAGATGCTGAATTTGAGAAATAACATCATAGAGGAAGTAAATGGAGAAGTGAGAAGACTCTGGATTTTTAAATGAACAGCACTTAAGATGAAATAAGGATTTACTTTAGAATTCTATTTAGTTCTTTGAATAACATACTGAAATCAAAGGAAACCAAACTATTGTAATGCGATAAAAGGCTTAGGCCTGGTTACTAGAACTGAAAGCAAGTAGCCAAAGGGCATGAGAAGCTTTTCGTTCTGAACCAGCTGCTTATGTTAGGCTAAATCAGAACTTCATGGCATTTTCACTTAATTTTCCATAGTTATTTTCCAAAAGAAGCATTTTGGCACAACATTCCTAGACAAAATTGAGCATGCAGAAAGTAACACAAACATGACATTCTGCTTAGATAATGTTTCACAACCCACAGTTTGCCAACATGAAATAAATGGATGCTGTGTGCAGTTCTGG
>WBNM01002569.1:0-52277 GCA_013399055.1 Ramphastos sulfuratus
CCCAAACCATCACACTGTAGAACGGTTCATAGGACACATACACACACACACACTGACTATTCCTTTTCTCGCTTCTCTAGAGCATGGCTAACTGGGCAAGTCTATTGTCCTAGACCACCACTACAAAGACCTTTCTACTATTCATGGGGATTAACTCTAACATCCACTCATGGGGGAAATCTGATGGTAGATTAACCTGATTCTGCTACTTAAAAGATAATACATATGCTGCTGTAAATAAAATTTTACCTAACTGTGATCCTTGCCACCATCTAGTGGGTAGCTGGACATTTTGTTTACTCATATAAATTACAGGGCTATCTTCTGGGAGAAACCACAGAAATACTTTCATACGTGCCACACTTAAGTGGACTTGTCAAAAACAGCTTCACTGATAGCTGGCTCAATAACATGTATATCTGCTATGTGTTTGCATCGTAAGTATACTGCTGAAAGTCAAATATGACATGTCTTTGCTCTGTATCTAGTTTATCAAAGCTTTCTTTGAAGTCCTCAGCCCACCAAAAGTCCACAGGGATGCATTCATTGTTTTCAGATGGAGCAGGACTCGCCTCAACTTTGCCTTTTATTTTTATAACAAAACACATTGCATACGGACCAACAGACATGTATCTATATCTATATATCTATAAGAGAATCACAGAATCACAGAAACCAAGTCATGATGTCTTACTCAAATCTGCTTCTGACCTCAGTCAGTCACAACTATTCTCTGGCTCTTCATACATTTGTGCATAAGCTCCCCTACAGCCTGGATTTCTACTAAAATCAAAAGCTCTATAATATAGAACAATATAGGTTTAAACTGGCAGAGGGAAGATTTAGACTAGATGTTAGGAGGAAGTTCTTTACAGTGAGGGTGGTGAGGCACTGGAACAGGTTGCCCAGGGAGGTTGTGGCTGCTCCCTCCCTGGAGGTGTTCAAGGCCAGGTTGGATGAGGCCTTGAGTGACCTGTGCTAGTGGGAGGTGTCCCTGCCTATGGCAGGGGTTTGGAACTAGATGATCCTTGAGGTCTCCTTCCAACCTTACCATTCTATGATTCTATAGAAGGAAAAAATGGATGCATTCCTAAGAGTACACTTACTATATAAGCAGGTGTTTTGCTCTGCTGTCTGTAATCAAATGATTCAAAATTAATAATTATATTAATTTTGATATCCAGGCAGAGATTGTTAATAACTATGAAAACTGTTTATTAACATTAAATCTCGCCACAAAACTTATATACAAGGTTCAAAAACACACAGTTTGGAAATTTATACATACAGGGAACAGGCAAAACTGGAACACTTTAAAGGCAACCAGCATAAGCAAACATTTTTACTGGTAGAGAAGGTTTGTGCGGTCACTTACACCTCCTGCAGTTAGTTATCCTGCTTAGNCCACAGTCCTCTTTTCATGTTACACCATCAAGCACTATGCCTACTGCAGAAGATCTTCAGCTGGCTCTAGCAACACAAACCAAATCCCCCAAAATCACAATCAAGTACTTCATGAATGTTGAGTTCCATGAGATTTCTAGTCTCTTGCAATGAAGAAGCTTAACATTTCTAATGTGAAAATGTCAAAGTCACAAAAACTGTAGTGGAATATATTAATATAACAGAAAAGAATAACAGTGTGACCAATGCTTAAAGATAACAATGAGGTTATCAGGAGACATTTAAATGGCTGCTCTTATTCCCCTCCAAGCAAGTTTCCAAAGAGAAGATGTTTTGAGCAGCCACTTCAGTGAGTTACTTCTTTCTCTGTATATATATGTAAATATATATTTATACATGCATATATGTGTTTATACATGTCAGTGTATAAATAAGTCAGCACACATACACACATTTGCATACACTTCATCTGCTAACATCTGCTTTACCTGTTTGGTACCTTCACTTGGTGTAAATTACACACCTGAAGGACTGTCCTCCCTGATAAGCTATGCTTCCTACCCTTCTTAGCTTCATGAAAGCAATACTGGAGACACTGGAACAGGTTACCCAGGGAGATTGTGGCTGCTCCCTCCCTGGAGGTGTTCAAGGCCAGGTTGGATGAGGCCTTGAGTGACCTGTACTAGTGGGAGGTGTCCCTGCCTATGGCAGGGGCTTGGAACTAGATGATCTTAGAGGTCCCTTCCAACCTTACCATTCTCTGATTCTATGACTCTATGAGTCTATGATTCTAATACAGGTAAGGATTAGCCAGTTCATATCATACATGGAGTTTCATACCAATAAAATAACTGTGGGTTTCTTTTTTGGACTGAGTTTTATGTATACAATCTTTGCTGATTTGGTACTTCGCTCAACTAGCATGGGGCTAAACTCAGAACAATAAACCAAACAGAAAGAACAGCAAGCTGAATTCAGAAGTGGGAACACTGTTTTCATAATCAGTTGCTTTTTCTTTCCTGCAGTCCTGAAAAATAAAACCCAGGAGATGCTTTCATACAACACTTCCAGCAATAAGCTTAAGGAAGAAAAAGGTAATCGTCACCCTACTGTATGGCACACTCGAATCAGAGAGGTAATTAACTTTAGAGGATATAAGAACAATAGTAAATCTGTAGTGGTATTTTCAGACACTACATAAATCTTCCAAATTTGAGCATGGATTCCTTATCCATCCTTATTCATAATGATAAGGATTTCTTCAAGTATGCCAATTGACCTTGACCATCTTTCTCTGGGAGTACACAGCATCACCAGTTTAAACAGGCTTTGGGGACCTCCTATGAGAACCCTTCTGTTGCTAAGCTATGACTTAATTATTACTGGTAATACACACTGTCAAACACTGAATGAGTTCACAGTGACTAGGCTTTCGCATGTCTGAACACCAATAATGTGTTATTAACTATAGTTGTTAGCAGGAGAAACAAGCTCTCCTACTTCAAAACTTGAGAATCATCAACAATGAAGGTGAAGCTGGTGTATACATCTAAAGCTTGCAAATGTGACATGGTAGATGTCCCCTGAATGAAAAACATGTGTGAAGTGATAGCAACGCACCCTTGGGAAGAGCTAGAATGCCAAAATGGAACACACATCTGCCTACAAGATCTAGGTTTAGTGGCAAAAAGCATCTTCTCAAGTAGCAGTTTTTATTACAAAATATTGTTGTTGATTCTGTTTAAAAATTCAGAAAATAATTGGCAATAATTATATTCATATGTGTTTAATTGTTTTCTTTGTTGCTTGTAAGGGAAATAGGGAAATAGGGATAAGAATTATTCCAGTACACTTCATGTGGTAGTTTGTTTATTTAAGTAGTTAAATTATCTAAGGTAGGGGACAAAAAATCTAGTTTCAGGGAAGAGGACAACTGTGATGGTTTGGGAGTTCCCCGCCCCCCCACACTTTGTGAAATGACCCAGACTAGAACTCAGCCGGCTGGAAGTTAAGAGATGAAGCTCTATTTACAACCTAGCACAATACACAAGCAGATATATACACAATAGACAGGAATATTTACAGAAATATACAAGTTAAAGGGACTACAGAAACACAACACTGCTGCGGAGGGGTATTTAACTACTGCAAGACGATATTTTTTAAATATTAATATATAGTTTATTAATATTAAATATTCGGAACTCGCACCACCCCGACCACCATTTAATAATAACAGGCTCCTTGCAACATTATGGAAACTATATACAGGTTATAATAGGATCTGCAAAGAACTATTAAAAATATACATTAACTGAACTCGAATTAAACTGGGAGAGAAGGCTTTGTGGTCAGCATACTGCTAGCGGCCAGTTACGCCGCTTGTTCACTAGATGGACACAAGGAGCAACTTTCTGCTTATGGCAGAAGGCAATTAATAATTACAAGAGGCTTTGGTATTTACTCAAAAAAGGTATTATCTGACAGTACCCAAGGCTCGTTGCGGGGTTGCTGTCGGTAGCCGTCAGAGGCTTTAGAGTTTCTCCAGGCTTCTGAGCACTGGAAAAAGGAGAGAGATGATCTCTGACCTGGTCCTGGCTCTCTTGGCAGCAGGCTCTCATGTGCAGGCAGGACNATCGGCCAGGGGGGTTAGAAGAAAAGTGGTTAGTGAGATTACTCAGCAAACAAACGTTGATAATTGCACTGATTCCATAAAATACAAATATGTTTGCATAAATAGAACAAGAACTAAATGGCTGCACACTGAACTTACTCCAGACTGGCTTGTCTTCACTGAAATATTTAGCCTGAAAATTAGAGATGAGCTAGTGGAAATGTTAAACTTTGTAAAGAGAAACATGTTCACCCAAGCTCTTAATCCTGGTTTTCTGTGAGGTTGAAGGTGAGAGCTGGGTCATTCACAAAATGGGTGCATGGACAATAATTTACTCAGCATCAGCATTTTCTGGGTAAGGGCTGTTACTTCGTTCTACAATAATCCATCCTATAATTTCAATATAGTGAGGAAACAGGGGAAAGAGTGAGTGATATTATTACTAACAATGACATAATGCCATAGACATGACAGAAGAGGTATTTTCTTTGAGAAACGTACCTTTTGACTTAGCTGGCTTAATATGAGACCTCAATATATATTCAAAAGCAACATAAACTAAACCAAAACAAAGGTGATAATAAAAGTGGATGGCCTAGAGGGGTGTTATTTACATGGGATTCAGAAAACGAGTTTTGATTTTGTAGTGGAAATTCACAGTAGCCTAGTAAGGGTAGGCTCATTAATCTCTACTTGTAGCCGGTGGAGCCACACAGGGGAATTTAGAGCAAGAGGAAGTTAGATATTGGGAAAACTTCCTTCCTTCTCCACGTTTCTTTTTCTTTCTTCATTAGAGATTCAAGCCCATAAGCAGGAAAGGGTAATTCTGCTCTGAGAAAAACCAAGCTGAAACTAGGGAGTTTATTGCTCATCTCTCAGCTGTAAGATGGATGCAATGATGTGTGAAGGTAGAGCACATGAATGGTGCCAGCAGCTTTACTGCTCAAGAAGCTAAAATTCCTTTTCCAAAACTATGTGTATATAACACCATAGGAAGCCACTATACCACTATGTTTTGACCCTACAAAATCTTAACAAATCTTTTTCTATCTACCATTCAGAAGAAGTCTACAGCCTTTTAAAATCTATTTTACATTTTTTTTTCCTCAGAGTTGTTTGATTTCTGTATTTCCGAGAGGGATAAATACTTAAGAGTAAATCTTATCATGTATGAACCAGCTTTAGCCTACAACTTAGAGGATTTGATACAGATTACGATGCTCCATTCCAGGGTTAGACTTATTGAACCTAAACATAAAATAATGGTTCCTGAAGGAATTCTAAAATCAATGGCATGAGTACAGAAAAAAAGCTGTTACTGCAGTCAACAGGTATTAATCTTTTGCCACATATTTAGAGGATCACAACTGCATGAAAGCAAATGTTTAAAAATTCATGCTATAGAACTTTCTGGAACAACATAATTGAAATTATTGCCGAATATAATTATTGCCTTGGGTCTTAATTTTTTTCTCCTTACCTTCTACTTTCTTCTTTCTCTTTCATTCTGCTAAAAAGATGAGATGTAACACTTACTCATGCTTCAGTATACCATTTGTTTGCTACTGCTCAGTATTTCATCCAATGTGACATGGTAATAAAACACACAAAGTAAGTAATATATTCTAAAACACATTTTCAGAAGATGGAGTTCCAGTATCAATTCTCATAAAATCTAGAATTTAAAAATGGTAATACAGCTAAAACCCTGTCTTATCATTTTGCATCAAATGGGTTTTGTGGTCTTATATTTATTTCTGCATTTATTTCTGTTGTTAGTGAGCACCATGATAGTCTTGTAGAAACAAAAACAAAAACCAACCTCCTTTTAGATTAATTCGCTCCTTCAGAAATGTTTACTCATTAAAGTTACTCAATAATATTTTCTATAGTGTTGCACCAAGAGATAATTTGACTAAATGAGCATAGGACTGCATCCTTGAAAGATACCAGACTGTTGGCATCTGAGGTCAGGAATGGCATTACCACAGCTTGATCCTGTGAAACACAGCAAAGTTGCTTGGAGACAGCTGATATCTTGTAAAATGGTTTCCAAACTAAATGCCTTTGGAAAAAGAAGTTGCTAAAGACAAGGTGAATGCCTGTAGGTACTAGCCAGAGCTACATTTCTGCCTGTTTCCAATCTTCTTGTTTGTCTGCTTTTATAGAACTATTGCCACTGAAGTCAATATACACAAGAGCACACAGCACTTTTCAGAACTGGGTCACAGAATCACTGAGTCCTGAAGCCGATACTGAAAAAAAACATACAAATTCTGCAAATGCCTTGCCAAAGGTTCCTTAGAGCCACAGGTACCTTTACTAAAAATAACCAATGCCTGGACTTTCGGGTCGTTTCCTAGCATGCAAGCCACTGCATCTGTGGAAGAATTTCTTGAAGTTTATGAGTTGCTTGGAAGGGAATAAATACGACAGCAAGCAAGAAGAGTGGAAATGTCTTTCCACGCAGACAAGAAATCTCTTACGTCTTTGGGTTCTGCCTGAAGGTTCTACAGAAAGTTCAAAGAGACAAACTTGCTGAAAGCTCACCAAATGTTTGCTTCAGGGAGTGAGACTGAAGTCCATTCTTAATATTTTCTTTTCAACTTGCAGACTAATTTCTTTTTATTTTTGTCTTTTTTTTTTTTTTTACATTAATTCACCTTTTTTTTTATGTGTTAAAAAAAATGATAAAAAAATGCAGTCTAAGTTGTTTTTTTTCCTTAGTAAAACAAACAGAATAATTGCAAGAGTGCCTATTACTAGACAAGCTTTGATTTGTGATGCACTGAGCTATCTTTTGCTGTGCTTAAAGAACCTGCTACAGGTATGCCAACATATGAGCCTGTCGAATATCAGCTCTTTCGCACTCTCTGCCTGCATACACATTGCTACTCTGACGTACCCTGGGGTAGATGCAAGCAAATTCACCCTTCAGTGAAGTTATTTTTCCTTTATTATCCTGTTGCAGAGTCTATCACAGTCCAACAATCCCACAATTGATTTGCTGGCAGCTGAGCCCTGGGGCTTGGAATGTAAATAAGACTAGGAATGAAAGTGATGTGCACTGCAGCAGCTGACACTGAGTGCAGGTACTTCATCAATTGACCTGATTTCTGGAAAATTCATTTGCAACCTTGAAACTTGTTTGCAATTACAATCTTTGCAATAAAATATTAGTCTCCATGGTAATGAGAAGTGCTTTCTTAACTTATTTAGGAAAAAAAAATGTGAGGAGATGACAGTATCACCGAGAAAATGAAATTTTCAGCATCATTTCACAGTTGGACAGCTTCTTGCAGACTTGTCAACAGATTAGTAGCATTCCACCCATTTTATACATGGAAAAAACTGAGTAATTAATAGCCCCCAGGCCTTCCTTGCAAAAAGGAGGTTTAATGAGCTATGTAGCAGTATCGGAATAGAATAGCACATAACTGGTTTTCCTCTGTCCATGTAAAAGTACACCAACAATGGAAGGATGGCCCTGCCTTACTCCTTACAAGATCTACTAAATGTTGGCTGCTCCACCTGTTTATATATTGCAAAACTGCAGGGCACAAATTACCTTGTTTGAGCAGGAATTCTGCCTCTTCTGGTTTTGTATGGTATCTATCTCAATATGAGTCTGACCCTTAGGCTCTGGCTTACCAGGGTAAAATCATAAATTGATGAGAGCCTAGTATGCAACAGAAAAATAAGAAAAATATGTCAGGTTCTGTACAAAGCCTGGTGCTCAAGAGACAAAATATTGTTCAGAATCACTTATGGACCACTTATGGCTGTTATAGGAGCCACACGAATATGGTTCTAAAGCTGGTTGTTAAATCTTTGCCAATAACTTCCTCACAGGAAACAATCAAACTAGCAGACAAAAATCTTCAAGGCCAGTAACCACAGAACTGAAATCAGGATGGGGAGAGAGAAAAGAACCATCTTTCTCTTTCCTAATTAGAGAGCCAGAGAGAGCCACAAAACCGAGACTGCGGAAGCCTGCCCAGGGGGATCCTATCAGCTCTACTTTCCAAAGGCCAAAAAGACTTCCAGAAGATAAATGGTTAGCTGGGGAAAAAAAAGTCTTGTTTCTCCTGAGATGCAGCTCTCTTGATGGGCAGGAGACAGTGAGGCCAGATTGTGCTCTATGAAAATGTTAGGGGTTTACCTTTTCTGTGTTAGCTCAGCAAAATTTTTCTAAGGCCTCAGAATTCCTCACAGGACAGAAAGCATCCCAGAATGACAGAATGACAGAAACATTCAGGTTGGAAAAGACACTGAGGATCACCAAGTCCAATAGATATCCCTACTCTACAAGGTTCACCCTAAGCCATATCCCCAAGCACCACACCAAAACAACTTTTTTAAAGACATCCAAGGTTGGTGACTCAACCACCTCCCTGGGCAGCCCATTCCAATGCCTGAACACCCATTCTGTGAAAATGTTTTTTGATCACATTATAATCAGCTCTTTTGGGTTCTTTCTTGTTTGTGCCACTGTACTGCTGTGCAATCACAAATAAGTGACTTTATCTCATTACCCCTCAGGCTTCCCACCTCTAATGTGAGATGCTTTCCTTTGACAAGCACTTAAGATGACAAAAAAAAGGAAAAGGGAAAGGGAAAGGGAAAGGGAAAGGGAAAGGGAAAGGGAAAGGGAAAGGGAAAGGGAAAGGGAGAGGGAAAGGGAAAGGGAAAGGGAAAGGAAGAAACATAAACAATTGCTTCTTAAATTTCTTATATAGCCATAATTACCCCTGGGCAAGAAACAAAACAAAAACGTTTATAAATCACAGCTGGAAAATATCCAAATGCAGCCACTCTCACTATGCTCAGCAGTACATGTCTTAAATTTCTCAGTGCCTTCTTGGGCAGACACTAAAATGTATGATCAGTGTGAGAAATGCGAGATCACTGCATGATCTCATGCTTACAGCCACATCTGTCTATGAAAGAAATTATTTTAGTAAGAATAACAATTTCATTCCACAAATACCATCAAATAGAAACATTTACAAAAATCTCTACATTTTATGGCAGTGTTAGTCTCTCATATCCTGATCTGCAGTCTGATATTATCTAATGGCTACCTGTCAGATTGTACTGCTAAGCAGCTCTACCTCTAACACTGATATGGTTTTAAGATCCTTCAATCCCAATTTTGATTTATGAGTTGTATACTAGATTCATATGAATCATGCATTATTATCTTCTTTTTTTTTTCTTTTCTGCTGTTTTTTTTTTTTCTTTAATAGAGTGATTCATTGTAAGTAATTCCTCAGAGTTCTCTTGTCACTTTAAGGGTTATCTTCAAAGATCCTTTTCTTTTCCTCCTACTTTATAAATATAGGTCTTGGTCATGAAGTTCTTTACATGTGGATGAACTTCTAGGATTTCATGGCAACCATTGTTGGATAAGTAGGTCTGTGAAAATGGAATAAAAGACAAGGTTAGGTATGTCATAGAAAAGTTAAGAATAGATGAAGAGGGAATGTTTTGTTCAGAAAAAGCTTCAGGCCTCATTTCATTGTTTCTTATACCTCACATCATTTTATATTACTCAGGACAAAATTACATCCTTTGATTGATATACCATATTCACTTAGGTGAATGACTACGTGAGGGCAAAACAAAAGCCTTATTTACTAACATTACATAATAGAAGGAAAAGCAAATAAATAATTTTCTGGTTCTCTGACCAGAGTTGCAAGTGCTTTTCAAGAGAAGCTACTTCAGATGGTATTAGGTTTTCCAGTAGATTATAATTTTCCTAATCTTCTAATATATTGCCCAGTACAATTTTATATAGTGTGAAATAAACTTCCATTCAATTTAACCCTAAGACAAACACAGCAGTTTTTCAAAATTCTTATTTACATTTATATTTGTCTAGATAAAACACTATTAAACTGAAGGACCAAAGTAATGAATTGCAAATTGGTTGTGACAGCAGACATGCTTGTACAGCCTCTTGATTAGAAAAATATAATTTTTAAGTGTAAATCTTGGAAATATTCTTAAATAATACAATGCTAGCACATGCGATCATTCTGACTATGCCTCCAATCTTTTCCTCATACAGCTTGAAACAATTTTAGGAAGACAAATTTGAGTACATTTGAAAATCATTTAAGAGTTCCACTTTCCATTAAAATTTTCTTTTCTCATCTCCTGTTCCTTTGTGTCAAGCACATATAGTTATTTTCATTTCAACGTCTGGCAAAAAGAAAGTGGAGGGGAAAAAATTAGCACAGTTAAGTGAAAACTTTGTATTTTCTCTTAGACCACAAAAACTAGGTAGACACACAGAATGTAGCTCAGGCTTAATGCTAAACTTCTAATGAATTAGCATAACCACATTGGTATTTTCCCTGAAAGGTTTAGGTTGATTATTGAGAGATGATTCTTTAGTTTTCCCATAAAAGTTAAAGTATGTCTTATACTATGTCTAAAGAATTGTAGTGAAAAGCAATGATGAGGATTCTTATGGTTCAGAGAAAAGTAGAATAGCAGAATCTTTGTTATTAGTGTTTCAAACTGCTAAAACATTTTCATTCTATATTGTCGAGAACACATTTCATAGTCACCTGTACATCAGAGTATAATTCTCATTTTGAGAATTCACTACTATTTAAAAAATTTATTTCTCAGCCACCTATTTATGAGAAGGGTATGATTAAATATATACTTCAGCATAATTTAAGAGTGTGAGCCATAATCCTTTGAATCTACCCTAAGCATTATATGGAGTAGCAACACCTTCAATGGATCTCCTCATGCTCAACCAGTAAGCAATGATACACCTACAGCAGCAGAGCTGAAGGATCCAATACTTTACTGTAAGCTTTGATTCTAAAGAAAATTAAATTTGCAGAGTCTGCCCATCAATCTTCTTCTAATAACTTTTGTTCCACTTATTCTAGAGTTATGAGAGTACAGAGGTCTCATACATGCGCAGTTTCTACAGGTTTCATAAAAATCATAACGGCTGTGCAACCCTCCAGACACCTTCCTGGAGAGATTCAGCTATTACTAATTCTATATGGTGGCTGACTGGCCAAGGAGTCTGGGCAGGCTGTTTGCCTGGGAACACACTCATAGCTCTGGTCAGTCATTGAACAAAGTGAATCTGGAACAGGTGGCAAGCCAAAAAACAAATTGAGGAATACAGAGAGATCTTGATAAATTATTTACATGGGTCATGAGAGGAACTGCAGATACTAAGGCAACAGCATGTAGGAATATGAGACAGAGAAAAAAAAGAAAATAAGGCTCTGTTCATTTCACTCCCCTTGCAACAGGGAGCCTCTGCATTTTGTTTTTATGACTCGTGCCTGGTTAAGGCTGCAACAGGCATGAGTTTGCTTGCGTCTATGGTCCTGTACTAGTAGAACCCCTCACAGTCCGTGTACATAGATGTGTATATACACAAACAAGTACAAAACATGACAGACAAAACAAGCTACCCAAGATATCCTGCTATTTAAAACGCCTTGTAGCAGAAGAATTACTCGGGACACGAACTGCCTAGAGAAGGAGACCATTGAAGTACTATTAACAATAGTAGTGCAAATACTCATACTGAAGGACATGGAAGTGTTGGAGCAGGTCCAGAGGAGGGCCACAAAGATGATCAGAGGGCTGGAGCAGCTCTGCTATGAGGACAGGCTACAAGAGTTGGGGCTCTTCAGCCTGGAGAAGAGAAGGTTTTGAGGAGACCTTATAGTAGCCTTCCAGTATCTGAAGGTGGCCTACTTGAGGCTGGGGAGGGACTATTGACAAGGTCTTGTAATGACAGGATGAGGGGCAATGGGTTTAAACTGGCAGAGGGGAGATTTAGACTGGATGTTAGGAGGAAGTTCTTTACAGTGAGGGTGGTGAGACACTGGAATGGGTTGCCCAGGGAGGTCGTGGCTGCTCCCTCCCTGGAGGTGTTCAAGGCCAGATTGGACGAGGCCTTGAGTGATCTTTACTAATGGGAGGTATCCCTGCCTATGGCAGGGGGTTGGAACTAGATGATCCTTGAGGTCCCTTCCAACCTTACCATTCTATGATTCTATGATTCTCTATCTCAAACATTCACATATATAATGTTTGTGCATGCTCCAAGCACGCAACAGGTAGTGGCCAGCTGATTGCTTACAGTTATGAGTGATTGTACTCAATGACCACACCCATATATAGGATGGCAAACTCTAGGCCATGGAGAAGATGCAGCTGTTTTGAAAAGAGCTCTGGTAAAGACTGACAAGTCATTTTAAGCTTCTGAAAAATTTCAACTGAATCCCACATTACCATAGTCCCTAACATTATATTCTCTTGTCTGCAAAGCCACTGTCATACTCACAAACGTACGTCTTTCACATATGGCTTTCTTACAAAAGAAAGATTGGTCTTTGTGCAGGTCTGCAGTGGCAGGCTGCTAAAAATAAGGATGCAGCAGCCACTTAGGTAGATCAGTTTAGCATGCTGAAAAAACTACAGTGCAAGAAAAAACTTCATACACATAGCTTCCCAGAAACTGCAGATTTAAAAGGGGGAGAAAAAAAAAAAAAAAAGTAGTTCTGTAAGTAGTTCTGTTTAAGAACTGTTTTAAACTGAAGAACTGAAGTGCTATAATAATAACCCTCCGAAGAAGCAGACTAGAGATAAATTATGCAACTGCAGCTGATTTGAATCAGATTTTGAAGGAACCAGGGAACTCTCCAGAACAGGTATTTGCTCTGCAGCTTTTCACATTAATTAAAATGGAACAGAGGGCGATAGTAAAAGCTGCTATATTATAAAAAGCAAAATAATAAACCTCCAACAAATAAGCTTATTTTGCAGCGGAAGATAATGAGAAGGAGGCAGTTCTGTATACATTGTCTAGTTCTCAACAAAATGGCAATCAGTACTAGTGTATTGACATAAGTGGTGATGAGGTGTGCATCTGGCTGTGTGGATATATAAAAATTTGACCAGAACTGATGATATCAGCAGACTTAGACTGAACAATGAAATTCCAGTTATAAAGCATAGATCAAGGATGTGCAGATGTGCAAGAAATCTGAGCAAAGGAGCTACTGAGTATCTGATGTGAATGGGCCATTTGTAAAAATAAATACATCAGCAAAAGTGATAAAGTCAAACCCTCTACAGAACAAAATGTAACACGGAAATGTGAAAGTGACTCAACCAGTAGAAGTCTGGTAATTGTCAGAGTTAGTTCAGTGAGGTAAATCTCAAACTTAATTCACAGAACCTTAACATACATTTACATATGATTACATTAAAATAAATTCGGACATGTGCAATTTAAGCATGAACTGAAATTTCATTTAACTCATTGGAATTTACAGACGATTGAAGATAATTAGGAAAGAGAGTCTGTCATATATTTAAAAGTTTGTCTGCTCTTTATTTTCTTCTAAATTGGGCCCCTCTTCTGAATTGGGACCCTTCCATTAATAAACATAAATTATTACAAGTATCTATAAATATTATGATCTTAAGAAGCTTGTTTGGTTTGGAAAGACAGTTGACAAGAGTTTGACTTGCTAATATTTATTTGAGGTAGTTTAGGGGTTATAAGCTGAAACAGTAAGGAAATGTCACAATCAACCTCCTCATCAAGAACTTATTTGGCAAAATAGCCATTTTTAGGAAGTCATCTTTATCTCAATGCTTTGGGTTTTAGGAGCAAAAACCTAGAAAGCATATTGCATTTATAAGGCAGAATGACAAAAAGGTCATGAAGACATCTTTCATCTCTACCATATTTCTGATTGTGAATTATATGATACAAAGCTTACTGATTATGTGCATCTATATCACTATGTCAGGAAGGAAGCCAGAATGGATAAGGACATTTTAAAGTAGAAGACATGATTCACTGGTATGCAGATCACAGTCTTTATTTATTTTAGCTCTTATAGGAAGGGAACCAGAAGTTTGTGATCAGTGAAGCAAGCTTTGCATGCTTGGTGACAGCAGGTTGATGGCTTTCCATCACTTCCCAATCCAGAAGCACATCAGATGTGTTCTGGTAGGTGTTGAACAGGCATTAAGTTACACAAGCTTCACATATATTTGAATAATATAGTACCCTTGGAAATTGTGCTGGTTCAGCTGTTGTCTCACTAACAGCTGAGCTGTCCATGTCATAGCAGCAGATGTTTCAAAGCAGGTGCCAAGCAGACGACTCTGGGTGGCAACCACTGAAGCCCTCCCAAAGTAGGAAGGGCTTGAGACACTCGAGGGTTAAAGCCTCAAACAACTATAAAATAACCTTGTGAATTTGACACTTTATAATGCAAAGATCCCACAAATCCCACTCCAGACTACATAGAATCATACAATCATAGAATCAGTCAGGGTTGGAAGGGACCACAAGGATCATCTAATTCCAACCCCCTTGCCATGGGCAGGGACACTTCACACTAGGTGAGGTTTGTCTCTGCCTGGCTCACAGCCAGGATTTCTTATCCAATTCCTGTATATTAAGATTTTATTGTTTTTTTAAAGAGGCTTTTATCGCGCATTTGGTGTTATAATTCAGTACTTAATCACACTTTCTCCCAAGAAAGTAGCAATGATGAAAGCACAAACAAAGTACACCCGATAAAGGCTTTTGATTTTTTCCTCACGGTATCTGCCCTGTGGGAGCACCCCGCAGCAAGCCTCGGCAGGACCAGGCCTCAGCGATACCGGCAGGAGCGCTCTGCTAGCGCGTCCGGCGCACAGCCAAGCTCACCCGCGAAGGCAGCCCACGGCACACCACCACTTGCCACCATCCTACTGGCTTTGTAGCACCTTTTCTCAGGGGTACTTAAACTCGCCACCGCAAGAACCTCGCCTGTGAGGGAAGAGACGAGGGCGCTTAGGACACGGAAACACGACTCCCCGCGCCCGCCAGGTTCCCCGGGGCCAGGAGAGCGCCTGTGATGAGAAGCCTCCCGCACGCTCCATCCAGCTCACCCACCCGTAACAATCACGTTAACGGCCGCAGCGGCGGACCGCGAGGGCTGGGCGAGCCCGCTCGAGCCGCACCGCGTCCCGTCCCTCCCACCCCCGCCCTGCTGCCAGCCAGGTAAGCGGGACAGCGACTGCCATGCAAAGACAAGCTGCTGGAAAGCGGCACGAGAGGCACTCGGCTCCCGCCTTTGTGCGAGGCAGAAGGGGTGTGGAGTCTTGGGTGGAGGAAAAACGACTCGCACCAGCCCCGCTGCCACCGCAAGTAATCTCCTCGCTCCGTTTCCTCGGCCCGGCCTGCCGCGCGTCACTGCCGCCGCCAATAGGCGAGGGCAGCTGCGTCGGCGGGGGCGGGGACAAGGAGGGGTGGGTCGGCGGGACAGCCAATGGGCTGTGAGAATGTTTCCCGGAGGCGAAGCCGCGGCGGCCCCTCCCCCGCCGGCCGCTCCGGCTGGGGGCTCGCCGGGCGGGAGAGTTTCGTACCCGGGTGGGAGATGCCGCGCTGGCTCCTTTTCCTTGCAGGTAACGCCGCGCGGGGGCCCTGGGTGCGACGAAGGGAGCTTGCCCTTGTCCCACTTGCTGACTGGGAGTGCTGGCGGAACTCGCCCGAGCGGCGCGGGTTGGGTGCTGAGGGCCGGGGCGGGATACCCCTCCTCGGCGGGGTCGCCGTCAGGACAAAGGGGGAGCGTCGAATGGGTCAGGGCCACCGGGAAACTCCTGGCGGGTCTCACCCTCCCCATGGTCTCGCTCCTGCCCGCCGCTGCCTTACCAGGGTGGACTTCTCCGAGACCGCTCATCTGGCGCCCGGGACGCCCTCAAGTTTTGGGGTCTGCACGCACGGCCGCTGTGACCCTTTGCTGCGAGCCTCCCCGCAGCGCCCACTCTCTTTGGCGGGACACTAGGTGCTGGAACCGTGCCCCACCCACCGCCTGGGTGTGATCGGTGGGTCAGAGCTGGACTAGAGTCGGCTCGGGCTCGCCTTTCTCTGAAGGGGGCGGTAGGGTTGGCTGTCGCGGTGGGGAAGGCGGCCTCCCTTGCCACCGCTGGGCAGTTGCAGTATGGGCCGGTCGGCAACGGGAGAGGCTTTCGGCACCCGGTGGGTGCTCAGCCCGCCTGGGCGGTTAACGCGATGCCCGAGTAAGGGAGCCCTCACAAACTGGCCTGCTCTTCAGCGCAGCAGAAAGACCGGCAGCATATGTACATCAAATAAATGGATCAAGCAGAATGGGGGAAACTTTCAGGGTAAAATGAATTTTGAGTAGACGAAATGTTTTAATTGGGTAGTGTGTATAGATGCTGTATGTATGCTGTTACGAGCAATGCAACACGCTTCCCCTCAGGTTAAGAGCCTTGCTTTTAGTCTTTGTTTTCATCAAACTATGAGCACGGGGCTGAATTACTTTGAATTACTCTGCCTTGCTCCTAAGGAGCTCCATTCTGTCTCAGATTATACAGCTCCATGTTACTGACTATCTGAATTTGAGAGCACTGCTATATGGTCTCCAAAGCGAGAAGAGGCACTGCTGTGACAGAGTACTGCCTGTCCCTGTGCATGTGCGTACAGAGATTGGGAATTCTTGGAGACCGGGATTTAGCATTGCTACAAAGCAGTTGCCTTACCAGCTCAAATGTTCGAGTCTCTTCAAGAACCCAAATGGCTGGGGCTTTTTCCTAGATTATATGAAGATATTAAATGCATTTTTTTTCAGAGCTACTACAGTTGACTTTTAAAAAACTCAGTAAAATAAGGAGGGCTGTATTTGAAGCATCAGAAGAGATGCTATTCCAAGTACAAGTGGCTCATTGGTAAACCTCCAGCCACGGAGACTCCAGACTCAGTACTGTTGGATTCCATAGTCTTTTTCATCTACCTAAACAACTTCATAAGCCTATGAATACAGCAGCAGAATTTAGCCTACACTGTACTTGCAGTGTGCAGGGTGAACCAGTGAATGCTACTTTGATCTTAATTGTGTGTGTCTTGTCTCACTCTTTGAATTGCTGAGATTTAGGGCCTACACCATTAGCTGCCATCTTTCTACCTGTGAAGTTCGTATGAATTCCCTATATGGGCTATGTGGAAGACTGGGTCCTTTAATTCAATTAACAGAAAAGAGTTGAGCTTTTTTTTTTTGCAACTGATGTTTATTTTACGTGCTCAGAAGGAAATTACAGTGCTTGTCATTCTCTTCAGAACTTATAAATGCTCCACACTCCACGTGGGCCTCCTGTTTATGTTTGAAAAGAATAGCTAGAAACAGCACACAGTGATTTGCTCAAGGTTTTGGAATTTACCTGCACCAAAGTTTTAGCTTATATTCTAAGGATTTCTTGGCTTTATCTCTGTGCTCCAACCATGAGATACTACACATTTCTTCCACATTTTACATACAAAATTGTTTAGACATTTTCCAATAGTTACAAAGTACACAGAGAGAAAAATGCCATGTTATATAAAATTTCATTCTCTTCTCCCAACCCAATTTTTCCTTTATTTTTTTTTAAGTTAAATGCAACTATAACTGCATTTGCATGTATTTCTTTCAGATTTGCAACCAACATAATGCTGAAGCTCCCAACTTGCAATAAGTATTTCACAGAATGGCACAAACAGAACCTAATCTGGACCACAACATATCATGGTTCCTCCTTCCGTCATATTGGGCCAAAATCGTTGTGGCATTGATTTCCTTCCTCTGTTTTGCTAACAGCTATGATGGAGATTTTGTCTTTGATGATTCTGAAGCCATCATCAATAATAAGGTTTGTGTCTCCTTTCCCTTTGCACCCTTTGACTTGAATGGTCATAGTAAAAGAAGTACTAAAAGAAATAATTACTGTAGTTGATCTAGGCAGGCCCAAAATATTCATTCTAGTAAAGAGCTTCCATCTGAGAATCCTTCTTTCTTTCTTCTTTTTTTCTGTTGTGCTTTATTGGCCTTGTTTTAGATTGACAATCTATGAAACTGTGCTCTACCAAAAAGCTGAATATGTAAGGATGTTTAACAAAATCTTATTCCTATAGCTATTTGAATAATGTGACTTGGGTTCTAATGCAGAAACAAAAGACTGAACAAATTAAACTAGTTGTTTTGTTTGTTTGTTCATTTGTCTCCTCAGAATGTGTCCTCTTTCATTCTTTTGCAAGTGAGATCCCCTGTTTAAGAAGTGTTAGTACCTGGTCAAAGGTGATGGAGCTTTTTTTGCCATACCAAATCAACTTTATCTGCTTGTTTTCTAAGAAAGCACTATCTATGTGTTCAGCAAATTTGGATGTGATGTCTAGTAGCACTTATTCATGGGGTAGCTGTACATCAAGACTGCCTATAGATCTAATTTTATGATCTTTTCTAAGTCTGTGAGACTGTGCAGTAGGCTTTTCCAACACCCATTGATGTTAATAGCAGATTATTTCATAATCTTCTCAGTGTGACAAATGAATAAACAGAGTGAATAAACTTACTCTAGCATTGCGTTACTAAGTGATTGTAGGGTAGAAGGGTTCTCCAGTTGTGATTTGTACCACAACAGTGTTAGAGAAGCAAGGAAAGCTTTATTTTCATATGCTTATTTTCCACTTAAAGTTCCTGTGACAACACTATTTTTTTTTTAACAATAGGAGAGTATTCTTATGCTCTGTTTTAAAGCTGATCATACGTGCAATAAACAATCTGAAATACTCAGAAATTAGCACGTGACTCAAAAGATTCTTTTGTCTTTGAGGAGCTGAGTGTCTTCCATTGCTGAGGCACATTGTAGAATCACATGTAGCAATGAGTGAGCCTGTGCTTATGTGTGGGTCTTGGTATTACAGCTCTTATGCTGTTCTTGTAGGTACTTATTAAATGTTTGGAAAGAGAAGCATGGGGTAAAAAGAATCACCCTCCTCTGTTCTGTTTTCCTGAAGCCATGGGCTTACAAGGAAGATTATGGAAACTCATATCACTAGAAGGACACAATTCACTTTTTCTTGCACAGGATTTAGACACAATTTATGGGAAATTGCCTTTTAGAATCTCACACTACTACTGTTTGCTTAGATAAATTTGTATTATGCTTGTGTAAGTCATCATACCTTGAGTTATAAATATATGGGGGGAAAATGCTTCTGCCAAATGGAAATAAATCTTAAAGCTTCTAAGAGAATACTACAGACAAATTAAGAATCTACAATGATGGGGGTTTTTTTTCAAAAGACATATTTAAATTGCACAGCTCCCGATAATGTTTAATTCTGCAGTTTAATTTGGGTGACAATTCCAATATTTTGTGAAAGAATGCTCAAAAGACTGATGTTAAAACAAGACAAGCTGCTCTGTTTATGTGTGATTTCCCCACTTCTAATCTTTCTACATTTCTTTTAGTCTTTACTTTCAAAATGTTTCAGTTTATCTGTACAACACAACAACCTGCACCAGGATTATAGCTGTTGGCAATGCTAATAAATTCAGCCAACTGCTTAAACAGATTAATTCATACGTAGTTTGAAAACTGAGGCTTATTCTATCAAAATCCTTTTATTCCCTAGAACTTTTGTGAAATTTTAAGATATATATGAATATATGGAAATACAAAACCCACAAGAAAAATGTGAAGACAAATGAGTTTTCCACTTTAATGGGGAGGGAGAGCATCTACAAAAGCACAGTTTATTAAAGCATACTGTATTTGATTCCTATTTAATAGGAGAGGCAGCTGGTAAAGCAATTGTGTAGATTTACTGAGCATTACTATACCAGTATTTTCATGAGTACCACATATAGTGACTTTTAAAAAATTTACTATCTTTACTATCTCCTACCACCACCCTGAACTTTCAATTTATTTTTTTATTTTAGCAAAAGATATACGATTAGTTGACTTTGTGCCTACTGTAGCATATTAGTCTTTATTGGGATTCAAGGCTGTTTTCCAGACAGTTTCTTGTCATTGTAGTCATTTTAACTGGTATACTACTGTCTTTTGTCTTAATTTACTAGCTTGGCAAGACAAACGATTGGATTAGTAGCATCAAAAACAACGCGTCGTTTCCATAAGTCTCTATATGGAAAAACTGACCTTTCTTCAAGTATTGAACTCTGCTTTCTGCAACTCTGCTAATCAAATATTTAGTGATTCTTTAATATCTACTCTTAGTTCTTAAACAGGAAATCATACATAACTTGCATGCTGCGTCCCTTAGAGCAAACCATTCTTATTTTAGGGTAAGTCCACTGAGTGGGAAAATTAATATAAGAAACGTCTTCTCACAGAACTTGGATACAAAAGCAAAACACGTAAGGTCATATGGATTTTTAGGTCATATGGAAGTGTAATCTTATCACTAAGTAATTCCATGTATTCAGCTTTTCCTGCTTTCTTCCTATGGAAGACAAAAGAGGACTGATTATAGTGGAAAGGGAAATCTAGCCTTGCACATCTCAAATATATTTCCCGTCTCAATTTATTGAAGACTTTAAGAATTTTAATACTAAAATGAAAAAGTCTCTTTCATTGTCATTTCTTTGGCAAACACTTAAGGAGCAGTGCTGTTGGTTCGAAAAACAGTCAAAGAACAACACCCACTAACAGCTGTCCCCTGCAGAGTAAAAAGACTTCAGTAGATGTTGGTGTACAACCCAGTCCCAACGTACCCCTGGGAAGGCAGGCTATATCGATTTAGTGGGCTGCTGGTTGAGTGCACTCCTGCTCTGAGAGTCAAATGATAACCTTTGGGGTTGCGCAGGGTGATGAGGAATAGAACAGGGATTTAGATGCCTAAGGCCAGAATTGCAGTTCTGGGAGAAGAAAGAATGTTGCAGCTATTGCTTGGCAGTAGAAACATCTGTGAGAGCACAAATAAATTTCACACCTTGATAATTCCTAAGCCCAAATAGGATGCCCTGTGAGTCTTGATTTCTTAAGATTTTCCTTGAGAATACCTTAATTGGCAGGTGCAGTATAGGACTTTTCAAAGGCTTCAGCATTAGTCCTGCTCTCTTCTGTATATTGATTAGTAGCCTGTTAGAGAATGCTTCATTTCATTTGACGTTTTTTGACATGGAATTTTAGCCTGCCTCCCTCTCCTATTTTTTTTTAACTGGTTGTCTAGTACTGGTCAAATTTGATCAAGTGATAGAAATAAGTGTCCTCTTGGATTTTATTTTTAATGGATGAAAGTCAGAATGTGTTGAGAGAAGCAAGAAGAATCTTATTTTAAATTAAATTTTGCAACAGACGGTCATCATGGCTCAGACACGCTGTAGCTTGAGACTAGCACTGGTATGTGTTCTCTCTTGCCTTGTTGGCAGGTTCAAAGTGCTAGGTAGCTAAAGATGAGATGGAAGTCATTGGAGACCACAGGAGGTGACGTTCAAGGTACTATAGAAGCAAGTGAGATGGTAACAGCATTTGGGAGAAACTAGTTAGTGCACCAAGGATATTGTAATGTGGGACTCTTGTAAATAGATGGAGATGTAGGAAAAATAAGACATGGGATACCAGGTTTTGTAAGACATTTCATGGATTTAGCAGCCTTGTTTGTCTGCTTACTTGTGTTTGCATTGGCTTGTTAATCTGCTTTGATTTGTTGGTCTCTTGAACAATTTCAAGGGAGAAGGTGGAGTAGAGCAACACGTGATTGAGTGCAGGTGTATTACCAGCACTCATACGTTTCCTAATGCAGTTTTGTTCTTAGGTTCTATCTTAGGTGTATTTAACCTACATGTTTGCTGTAGCATAAATTGGTGTTTAATTGCCCCAGGGAAGTAGGAGAAGCTGGGTAAGTAGATCAGTATGTTAGTTTGAGCTTCATAGAAAAATGAGGCAGATACTACTGAAGTCTTTATTTTTTTTCTCTCCAAAATGTAGATTTGCCATTCAATAGTCTAGGTTAGTTGGGTTGTATGGCTTTATGATAAAAGAATAGACTTTTTCTTTGCAGGTTTTTTTTTTAACAGTCTCCTACTCCACCCCAAATGAAAATAATTATTTTTCTGCTTTCTGGTGTTATTCTGTTAGAGCAGTATATAGAGATTTTGATTCTTGGCTTCATGTGGTAAGAATTTTAAAAAATAAAACCTTTTTTGGGTAGTGTCCTGTGCGAAGTAAGGCTTCAAAAAGACCTGATTGTTGTTTTCAGTCTTTGGTCTTCTTGCTTTCATGCTTTCATTAGTAGTTGTGCTACTGACACTAGTAGAAAAACAACTGTTTGCAGCACTTTGTAGTTGGCCTCCTTCGCAAGAGAACCTAGACCTAGAATCAAAGGCATTTTACAAAGCTATAAGGTAAAGGCTTTTTTAATGTGTTTTCTATCTTAGCTATTGACCAGATTATCAACTGATGTGAATACACATGGCTCTACTAAATTTAATTACAGAATTCAAGCATCTTGACCTTTACGATGATGTGCATCCAAAGTGTGACCTTCATTGCAAACTTGGGTATCTTGTCAAATGTCAGTAGTGAGTCAGCAGATGTCCATGTTAGCATGAGCTTATATTTGTTGGGACTTGTTTGTGTTTTAGCTGCTTTGAACAAAACGGAAATGTTAAGAATCTGATAATTTTTGATGCTTCTTTTCAGGACCTCAGGGCAGAAACCCCACTTGGTGATCTATGGCATCATGACTTTTGGGGTAGCAAACTCAGCAGCAATACCAGTCATAAGTCATATCGACCACTAACTGTCCTAACTTTCAGGTGAGACTTGTCTTCTTACTCAACGTTTGAATTTTTTTTCCAACATATATTAACTCAATTTGTTATAGGGAGGAAATAGACAGTGTGTCTGGAGGGTAATTGGATACCTTTCTTGAATGTGCTTTTCATGTTCACTACCTTATCTCAAATTGAGTTTTAATTTTCAAATGTTTTCTTTCCTTAAGCATATATTATTTTTACATTCTATATTTCAGTGTGCCTTTCAGAGACTGCACATCTTGTGCTCTTATACTTTGGGACTAAGGGCATCATCAAAGAACTAGGAGATGTGGACTCCCTTCACTTAGCCATGCTGCCACTTATACTGCTATTCTAGTTTCTTTTCTTTGCTTTCCTGGTGACCTGTCAAATTACGTTTTTAAATAAATAACATCAATCTACTGTGGCCTTTTGCCACAGTATTCTTCCCACTTCTTCCTGCTGATGTTCTAATTTCAAGTGACTGTGTCTGAGAATCCTAGTGAGAGAGGTATCCGCTTGTATATGTAACTTCCTGGCTTCTCAAATAACTGAAGGTTTGTGAGAATTACTTCTGTAGATATGTAGCTCATGTTTGTGCAGAAAGATCTGAGCAAGCAATAGACCATGTAGAAATACAGCACAGTAATCGCAGAGAAGATCTTTGAAGTCTTGGTCTTATGCTTCATTATTTTCCTCATGCAACTCAGTATTGTGGATGAGGACCTAGCACGAGTTCTGTAGTTGTGTCCAGTTTAAACCAGGGACTAAGTGATTGCAGAAGTACTCATACTCTTAGTCCTTATATTCAAGGAAAAATACTGACTCTTGAGTGCAGTGTCAGTGTTTTAGGTATTTAGTACTGTGAGTTTCACTGTCTGGGCTTTCTTATTTTCATCAAGGAAAATAATTCAACTGAGTAGGACATGTTAAGAGACCTAAAAAATATTAAAGCTTTCAATGCATTACACAGCAAATACTTTCTCTTTTCAAGGTTTCTGTGGTATATTCCATCTCTAGTAACATCCTGGTTAGTCTAAAGAGCAAACTGGGATGCAGTCATTACTATATCTGAAAATATTGATGGGCATACGGAGATGGTCCATAAAGTTCCATTTTCACAAGTAAGAAACTGGTTTTCATAATTTGTCTAAGCACCAGCTTTCATATGTAGTACATTTATAGGTTAAGGGGTTTTAATAAATTTCACTTAAGCGAGAGGCAGGCTGACCAAAGGACCTACATATAATCCTCTATCCAAACTTAAGTTTCTGTGTATTTTACCTACTGATGAAAGTACATGGATAACAGCAAGATCTATCTCCCTTTTCTTCTTCCTCTACATTTTACCACAGAGTTCACATCTCAAGTAAGATTGAATTTTCACTTAACACTTCTTGTTCTAATACTTGCATGAAGCATCTCTTTAACCAGTCTCACAAATTAGTTGCTAACGTGTGCTGACTACTTTCTGGGTTGATACTGATTATACCCGGGTGGTTTCCACATCATCAGTCCAAATGCTAGGATGTTTTTGAGCTAGAATGTCAGTGGAAATCATAGTTGGAGTTTATATCAGTTTCCTCACTGTGTGGATTTAATTAAAATCCACTAGGTTGTTTTCACACATAGTTTCTCTTAAGCCCAAGGTTATCCCCGTAGAAAACTGAGTTGTTTACCCACAGGACACTCCTGCATTTGCAGTGTTGAAATTATGTTGCAGTTATGCTGGCCAGAAGTCAATTCTAAGTTACCATAGGTATTAGAAAAACATAATAGCACTATCATATATCTTTGGAAGAGGACAGATACTATGTCAAATATGGTATTCCATGTGAATACCTTTTGAGTAAAGATCAGGACATTGTTTCCAGCCCCAGCTATGGTGGGGTTTGCTGGTATTTTTCAGCCTTCTTAAAATTATTTTGTATCTATGGGTCTTAATATGATCTTGCTATGAGCTTGTTAAGGTTTTCTGTTTGCATATCTATCTAACCATTAATGTAATTCTTAGCCTTAATGTTTTTGTGTCTATATAGAATTAATTACTTTTTTGCTGGAGGCTTCTACCCGGTTGGTTTCCATGTCATCAATATAATACTGCATTGTACTATCTCCGTGTTGATGGTTGATGTGTTCTCAATATTACTGGGTGGACTGCAATTCAGTAATAAAGGAAGAAGGCTAAACCAGGCTCCAAAGACATCTCTTCTAGCTGCTTTGCTGTTTGCCGTACATCCAGTGCACACCGAATGTGTAAGTACTGAATAATTAGCTTCAATGATTTACGTCTTAGAAGTTCTTGACCATCCTGACTAATTAATTCTGACATAGCCTTATACTCTACACATTGCTTTTATATATCTTAATGCTTCTCTTGGCACGTATCTTATGAGAACAGTCAAGTATTATGGCTAGTACATCCTAAAGCTCGTAATTCCACAAGGCTGGACCTTATTAAGGAAGAAAAATTAAATCATTTAAGTACAATAACTACAGAAGGATAGTCCTAAACTACAGAGTTTCCCTAATTACTGGATTAAGAATTCATTACTAGAAACATTAGCTCATGAGCAGCCAAGGAGAATGGAAGATAAACCGAATGCAAATGCGTTACCTCTTTTCATTTCCATTTGCTTTGATAAAAAGCCAAGGAGATAGAAAATTGGAGTCAGAGCATTATATGAACTCTCTATGTGACTGTATTAGAATATAGCATCCATTTTTGAATCCATGCTGCAAGGAAGATGCTAGGAAGAGCCATGAATATGATTAAAGGACTGGAAATCATCCTATGTCATGAAAGATCAAACTTTATGGGTTTATATTTTTAATATGGAGAAGATTAAAGGATTATTTTTTTTATATGACAGTCTGTAAGTATATACGTGGGGAACACAAATTTTATAGTAGTAGGCCCTTTAATAGTGCAGACAAAAATGTAACAGTGGCTGGAAGTTGAAGTTGTAAAGATGCAGAATGGAAACATGGCACATGCATATCAGGCAGTTAAAACAGCTGACCAATGATCAAAGTCCTTGTATAGAAATTCTAATGAAGGGAAAATCATTTTCTTTAAAAGCCCTTTTGCACTCATAACTAAGAAAATCTCATGACTTTATGCCAGTGGGCTTGCTGGATGTGGTCTCTGATTACTTTATCCTGTAATAATAAACAAAATATAAAATAATCACAATGCTGGACTGATTTATTTTTTTAGAGTTTGGAAGGACTGAACTACTGGAAAAGGAACTAACTTTGACCTTTGTGCAAGTGATGAGCGCTGAATCTTCAGTGTACCTCATTCTATATATGTGGCACTGATATTTTTTATTTATTAACAACATGCCATGGTTTAGAATTTTTGTCCTTTGCTTTGTGTGTGATTCATAGGGAAGAGGTTATGGAAAGCTATGCCTCTCAGTTGACTGGTGATGTGGGTTTGGGAGNGATCCATGTATTGGAGACACAGAGATAGTACAGAGTTATGTATTAGTAACTTGGCAGCATTTTTTGCCATGTGGCAGAAACGTCCTGCCAATCATTCTCTGGTGTTTGCTTGCCTTCAGAATAACTTCTTTGTGAAAGCATGTTGTGCTAGTGTCAGAAGGTCCCATTGGGTTGGTTCTCTAAAGCCGGTTCAAGATGTCACAGTGAAGTAAAACCAGTCTTCAGTGCTTTTGATGTTCTGACATGACAGGAAATCTCACTTGAGTCTTAACTTTGTAATACACCTACTACTGACTTGTTTATCAATATGCATAATTTTATTCACCAGTGACTTTAAAAGTATATTTAAATCAGCAGGCAAATGTTAGTAAGAGCTTGGCCTTGTCAAATAAATTAGAAGTTATGCAGTCCGCTTGCATATGCAAGGTTTGAATGCTTGCTGATGCTTTGAGGAAACATTGGAAGAGGAGAGTACAAAGGTAGCATGATTTCATACTGTCTCTTCTAAGAACCAGAAGTGAACGAAGGTCTCTAATCATTTACAAAGTGAATAATAAGTTTTGCTACACCGAAGCAGTTATGATACCGCTATGGTTCTACCATGAGTGTATGTCAGGCAACATCTCCTCAAAAAACATTCCTCATGATTTTAAAGCTGTGAGTTTTAAGTATCGTGACACCCTGGTTTTGAAATGAGATGACATATTTTGACATAAATTCATGAAGAGTACGTCTGTTTGCTGCTTTGAATTTTGGTATATAGAGCACAAAACAAACTGTCATGTAAAACAGATCTTGAAAAGTTTAATGCTTTCAGTACCATGTAAGAAAAATATCTATCATTTTAAGTAAATAGTGTTAGGGTGTAGTGTAGTTCTCTCTTCTAAAATAATGCTTATTCTTTGTAACACTTGAGTGATGAAATACTAAATGAAGGATGGGTGTATACCTGATACTGATTTAAAACTCTAGCTTTTTATTTACCCTATTACCAGAAATTATAGGCCTGATCCTGCATCTGAGATACCATTATACTGTTGGAGTCATCTGAGGCCATATGTGTATTATTAGCCCCTTAATCTCTTTGTTGTAATGAAGTGGCATATATTTTCAAAATTGTGTCAGTTCACCTTTACTTTTATCTCATTAACTGAAAGCAACTCCTGAACCAGAATAACACTTCATTATTTTCGCCTTTCAAAGCACTCCACAGTTACTGAGTTAATTCTTGTAATTCCTCTTTAAGATAGACAAAAGAAGCAGGGAGGTTAGATGCATGGCTTTGGAAAAATCAGGAAGTTTTTGTGGACTGAATCTAGGAGTCCAGCAGTTTCTCCTTTTATAGTGCTCAGGTGAAGCTGAAGGTGAAGTGGGGGAAAGTCTCTTTGGTAGACTCAGTTCTACACTCGTGCCTCTACACTTTTCTTTCTTTAATGTTATTTGGAAATAGTTGTTCCATCATAGCAGACTCACACACAAAATGCCATTTTCCTTAGAACCATTAGCAGGTGTCTTTAAATAAAAGGAAGATAGAATTTATCTCCTTACTTTTTTCTTTTTGTTCCACTCACAAAATTGGACAACTGGTGTACTATACAAGAACCAAAGTTTCTGCTTTTATCCTGAAACGTCATCTCAAAGTGGATTACAAAAAAACAGTAGCCATTCTGCACTGCTTCAGAAAGGCCTCTCTATGTCTCCTGGGAACATCCCAACACTCAAGGAAGTAGAACTAGACTAAAAAGTAGGGGTTACTTCCATGATCCTCTTTCTGAATGTAGTGAGGTCCCAACATCAGGGCTTATACAGTCCCCTGCCAACTCCTTGTGTCACAATTTCCACAAAAAAATTGTGATGTATTCTGACACTGGTGTAACTGAGGAAGGAAGATCCAAAAATATTGTAAATACAGTTTAAGGGCTTTTGAACTAAAGCTTCTTGATAGTCCTGAAAATGTTCTTGATTTAGATAGATCCAGAGAACAAAGGTCCCAGAATACTTTTTGCATTTTATTTCACGTTGGTACACATTCTGTTACAAGATGCATTTGCAGGTAGTTCTAATGCAATCAAGTTAATACAGCACAGAAATGAGCCAGGGAGGTTTGGTTTGTTGTTGGTTGTTTTTTGTTCCTGATTTTCTGCAGGCTGGAAGCTATTTGTCTGTTCTGCATGTTTAGACTACAATCTGAAGGCTGACTTCTGCAAGTGGACAGTCTTGATTTTCATTTCAGCAGAGGCCTCGGTTTTGTTGGGGCTCGGGATGTTTGCTAAGAGTTCTACTGAAAGGCTACATGATAAAAAAACAGATGTAATTGGGCTGAATCTACATTTTATTTATGTGTCAATATAATTTCAGTGAGATCCTTCTTAATTTCATAATTAAAGCAAAATAATTTACCTAGTTGATACTAAGCAATACCTACTCAAAACTAGATGTGGCTTAGAAAACTGCGTATCTATCACTAATCCAGTAAACCATGATGGAAAAAAAAGAAATACAGTGATTTTATTTTATATGTTTTACTCTGTATATGTGTCTATGTGTATCTTTATTTCAGGTTTTCTAACAATAAAATCTGGTAATCTGATTTTTTTATTTTTTTTTTTAATAAGGTTGCCGGGATTGTTGGCAGAGCAGACCTCCTGTGTGCCCTGTTCTTTTTGTTGTCATTCCTTGGCTACTGTAAAGCATTTAGAGAAAGTAAGCTTTCTGTTTGCCCCTTTGATTTTATATTGTATATGTTTTCTGCTTTCATACACTTCAGCGAAGTATAGCAAAACCTAAAAATGTCAGCTTGATGTGGTTTGAATTTATTAATGTTTATAACCTCATAAAATATTAAAAAATAAACCTGTTTTTGCAGGGTCTTTTTGTTAGAAGAGCTGGAAGGATTGCTGTCTTTAATTCCCATTAAACACTAGTAATTTATTTTAAGAAAAGCCTGGTTTATAATGGGCTTATTTGTTAAATGTTTTATGGTTTAGAAGCATAAAGAAATATTCTAGTAAGTATTTTGGAAATCATACCTAAAAATGTATATTCTTAAATATTTTAGTACACTTTGTGCCATTATGTTGGGATGGTTTAAATGGGAACAAACTTTAGGAACCTTACTTGTATTTTTAATGAATTGTAAGCAATTATTTATATGAGTAAGCTCTCTGAATTCCTGCAATATGCAAGTACTGGCATATACATGCTGAATATAATGTTACTCGTAGTTTTTGTAAGACAGCTGCATTTAACATGAACAATTCCTTTGTAGATTTCTTTTTTTTTCAAGTGAGCTTTTAGATCTGTTGTATTATTTCCTCTGAATGCAGGTTGACAGTTCAAATGCAGCTGTGGACAAATTACCATAGAGTTCTGCTAAATAAACACACAAGAATACATTAATTCCTGGTTACGAAAAATCTATACAGAACATGCAATCTAGCAGCTGAGTGTGCCCCACCACAGGAAATTTGTGAACCCTTGAAGAGCTGTGTTGTGAAGAGCTTGTATAGTATCACTTCAGTAGGCATGCTTGTAAGGTTTAAACAGAGCTGGCAGTGTGTTATAGATGTACCTGAGCAGGCTTTAAGTGATCTAGCTTAACAATGTAGTCCTAGCATCATAGAGGTTACTGTAGATTGAGGGGTGTAAGTTAGTCCACAGAGAGCTCTTAAGTTGCTGTGAATAGCTCCAGCTAATGGAGTTTAGTTTAGAACTATTCTGTGTATTTCTACATCTGATGTAAGTTTAATTTAATCTTCCCCACTTTAAATGATACTTAGAATAATTCCTCCTCACTTCTGTTATTTTTTTCTCCCCTTTGAGTACGTTTTACTCCTTTCATCTAAGCTAATAATTTTTGATAAAAATTGGTCTTGGGATCTTGCTTACTCATGTATTCTTTTCTCACCTATTTTACTGGGTGTGATTGTGTGGTCATATTTCTGCCATTAGTGCCAGAGTGGATTAGACAACTCAAAACCGTGACTGTGTGCTTTCCAGTTTGTTGGTACAAGTAGACCTATATGGCAGGGGTAATACTCTTTGCTTGAAGAACTTGAGCTAAATTCTTAGGATGACTGTTGGAGACTTCTATATAGGACTCCGTAATTATTTTTTTATGGAGCACATCTTGGGAATGATTAAGAATGTGATGGGCAGTGTGCTTAGGTATATTCTGGGTGCTTGTAGGATTGCAAGGGCCAGTTTGGTACCTTTTAGAAGTCATAGAATCATAGAATAGTAAGGTTGGAAGGAGACCTCAAGGATCATCTAGTTCCAACCCCCTGCCATAGGCAGGGACACCTCCCACTAGCACAGGTTACTCAAGGCCTCATCCAACCTGGCCTTGAACACCTCCAGAGAGGGAGCATCCACAACCTCCCTGGGCAACCTGTTCCAGTGCCTCACCACCCTCACTGTAAAGAACTTCCTCCTAACATCCAGTCTAAATCTCCCCTCTGCCAGTTTAAACCCATTGCCCCTAGTCCTGTCATTGCAAGACCTTATAAATAGTCCCTCCCCAGCCTTCCTGTAGGCCCCCTTCAGATACTGGAAGGCTACTCTAAGGTCTCCATGCCATTTTAATAGTCTTCATGTAGTGAAATTATTTTCATTAATGCAAAAGAAGGAAAATGTTGTGATGAAGAGATGCTAAGCAGCACTTTTTTTTATTAGACATTACAACGTAATGGGATTAGAGCTATGTCTCTTAAGCACATATACCAAGAAAATGTACAGTCTGCCACCATAGTTGTGCCTTTTGTCTTTCAGATCAGTTTTCAGTGTTTACTGTCACCTTCACTGCCTGATATGCCCTCAACCACTTCTTGAAGAAATTTGAACTTTCCTCTGTACAGGAGAATTTGTATCCAAGTTATATACTTGACTCTCTTCCAAAAATTTCCTCATTGTGGGTAGCTTGGTGACAATTTCAGGTTCTTGCAGATCCTATCTGGCATGTCCTAAATGAGAGAATGAAAAGTTATTTCCAGCACTGTGAAAAGCAGTAATGAGTTCTTTAGCAGATCATGCATGGAGCCTGTATGTGATGTTCTCAGTCTTCACTGGCTGAACTTTCAGGAGGTTTACCTTCTTTGTCACCTTGTGCATCTAATTTGGACATGCAACTTAAAAACCCTTTCTCTCTGCTCCTTCTGTGTAGTCACTGGAAAGAGACAGAGTCCTTTTGATGGCCAGTCAAAGGAATAGCTTATCTTAAGCATTTGCAGTGCTTTCCAGAGGTACCAAAATCTTAGTTCTTTAGAAGCTTAGGAAGACCAAGCTTGTGACTTGGGATGCATGTCCACTTCAGTTGGACTGAAGGGCAGGCATCTGCTACAATGGAGCAATCAAGCTTCCTTTTATCATAGATCACAGAGTGAATTAGGTTGGAAGGAAGCTCTGGAGGTCATCTCTAGTCCAACAGCTTAAAGCAGAGTTAACTTCATAGGTCAGATTGTGTGGAGCCTTAGACAGGTGAGTCTTCAAGCATGGGGGTTGGACACACAACATATCACCAGTTCATCCCAGTCCCTTTTGTTAGGTTATATTCTAAACCATCCTAACTGTCTTAGTGGTTCTTTACTGAACTTCAGGTTGTTGTTTTCTTGTGTTGGACTCTACACAGAACACAGTACTCCTGGTCTGGGCTCACTCTCATGACCTCAGTAGAGAGGAACATCTGCTTCCCTTGACCTGCTGGGTATGCTGTATGCATTTAACTTTCTTCACTGCTGCAAAGGCACACTACTCATCTTCAACTTGTCAACCAGGGACTCCAAATCCTTTTCTGCAGCTTTTGCCTAGGCAGTACTGGACTGTTGCAGTGCATCGACATTGATTTTCTTGAGGCTTCTGTTAGCCTATTGCTCCAGCTTGTCATGGTCCTTCCAAACAGCAGTCCTTTCTACACAGTACCCATGTGTCCTCTAGCTGAACCCCACCAATTATCAAAACCAGTGTCTGCACTGGAAAGGGCAGATACAGCAAAACTGGAGGCTCTCTCTTCACAATGAGAAACATGGAGAACTGTCATGGTTCAGGCCTAGCTTGCAGCTGAGCTCCATGTAGCCACTCACACAGCTGCCTCCCACCCCCCAGTGGAATGGGAAAGAGAATCGGGGTGGGGGGGAGAAGACCAGAAAAGAAAAGGGGAAAAAAAAAAAAACCAATCCACAAGTCAAAGCCCCGTGGGTTGAAATAAAGAGTTTAATAGAACAATTAAAACAAAGTGATACTGAGCCACCTCACTCTCACTCCTGTTGTGAAAGAAGAGAGGAAGATGAAGAAAATAAAAACTGCTATGTCACAGTCACAAGCTCAAAGACCCCCTTTTTCCCAGGCCAGCCCTTCCTTTATATAGTGGGCATGATGTCCACATGGCATTGACTACTCAGTGGCTGTTTCAGCTGCCTGGCTTGACTATGTTCTCTCCCAGCTTCTTGTGAAGGAAACCACAAACTTAACCTATCCTAGTTGAACCCTGGACAAGAAGGCAAGGGCCAGTGGGTACAAGTTGTACTGGGACGAGTTTCAACTTGATACAAGAAGTAAATTTTTTACAATGAGAACAATCACTCAGTGGAACAATCTCTCCAGAGATGTGGCAGAGTCCCTATCACTGGACATTTTAAGGCAAAACTAGACAGAGTGCTAGGTAATGTTGCAGGCTCCTTTTCCCACAAAAGGTTGGGCTGGATGATCTTTGGTGGTTCCTTCCGACTTGGGCTGTTCTGTGATTCTATTGCTTGTGTGAAAGTCTTTAGGAAGAGGTAACCAAATTTGAGGAAGTGGCTGTAACAGAGTATAACATTTCAGTAGTTTTGTTGCATTAAAGTAAATGCAAAGTTTTACCCTTGAATGCTTCCATTTTGGTAGTATAAATTTCCTTCTTTGGTAAACAGTTCTAGCTATTTGCAAGTAATAGGATAAATAAAGAGTAGACTTTTTCATCTGAGATTGACTCTACATAGTTTGAGGGAGTCAAAGACAGCAAAAGATGTCCTAGTCTCAATTGTATGCTTAATTCACTCTGTGTGTAGATAAGGAAGAACAAATATAGTTTAAAGAACAGACTTAAACAATGTTTTCTAAGCAGAAAAGAAAAAAAATACCCTTTCTTCTCTCATAGTGTTTTCCTTCTGCTGGCAAGTCCACAAGATTGGAAAGTCCGTGATACTGCCAGTGCACATTGATAGTTCTAGTCCAAATTAAGAATTGGTATTGCATCGCTTCCTAGGTCAGACCATGATGGTTATTTGTGTTTGTGGAATAGTCATTGTTAGTAAGAAGGAATGGGAGGAAGCAACCAATAAAGCACTCTGTGTATTCTATTACATCAGACCTACGTTTCTAATCAAATATAGCTGCTTTACAATGATCTTAGAGAAAAGTGGAATCTACCAGTTTGCTCTAACATCCTATTTCCTTTTGTCCTGCTGAGTTTTTATACATGAAGGGCAAGCATGACTCAGCCCTAGAGGGTCAACTACACGCTTTCTTGCTTCTGGATTTGACTGTCACACATGTATAGATCACCAGGTTTTTAAGGCAGATTTTTAAAAAAAAATATTATTAGATGCATGGTAGCATGGCTTTTGGAGTACTTAAAAGAAAGTGCAACTCTTAAGGACTTCAGGATTTGTGGACTGCATTTGTATTGCCTTTCAAATACAGTTACTAAAACATATTTGGTGCCAGTTTCCTTTTATTGATAAAATCTGAGCAAGTATTAGAATAAAGCAAACATTGAAAAGCCTAAGTTGATGCTACTGATGTGGTTGTGTCCTCAGAAACATACACTGTTTTATCACTAGCAGCACTTCAATACTACTATCATACAGATAGATTATCTAAGCGTTTCATAAAGAACCTGGTTATGCTTGCTGCAAGGTAACACGAAGTTTGTGTACAGTTCAGTTCCAGAAATCTGGATTTCACTAGCAGAGGCATAGTTGTTGGACTGTCATTCTTGGTCTTTTCTAAAGGTGTCATGGAAAAGAGACTGATTGGTGCATGTTTTCACCTCATGTCTAAGTGAATGAGTGTAAAAACCTTTTTTTTTTTTTTTTTTCCTCAGTTGGAAGTAAGGACTTAGAAAATGTCTGAAGGGGATTTGGGCACACTGTGGGAAAAGCATTTATAATAATGCAAGCAATAAGGAGATCAGAAAAATATCAGTGTTAGACTACGGAAACTTACAAAGGAAAAGAGTATTTTGTAAAGCTCATGATACACTGTAGCTTGTTTGCCTCGTGTGGTTTATTTGTGGGTATGGTGGAGTTTTGGGTAGATGGTTTCTTTTAGCTAGAATCTGTAGGTTGTTGGTTGGTTGGTTGGTTGTTTTTAAGTATAAGCATTTCACACACTGTGTGGGCTATAGTTACTGAAGTTTTGGAATCCTGTTAGTTTTTCCCAATATGCAGTCTCTGATGTTACCATCTTTGACAGGATAACATTTATATTTGCAAGGAACTAATCTGTTGTTCTGGTTCTGTCCTGCTGTTTTAAAACACAACTGTGGGGACAAATCCTCTGCATAGGCTTTGGAGACAGCAAGAGCTGACAACTGTTTAGGTATGTCCTGGATGGAGTTATGAGTTACTAACTTTGTTGAATTTTAATGCAGCTTCTCTGGGAATTCGTAAAGTGATTTAAAACTGCTGTAGTATTCATTTTGTCTTCCTTTGTCTTCCTTCAGCTTTGACAGTGATCTAGTTGCATGTATTTGCCATCTGCAGTCACTGAGCGATGTAAAATCATGAGTCCATGATTTGTTTGATGTGAATAATGCTGGCCTGGATACTAAACAGGGGATCAACTGTTTGCTCATATGCTATGACTTCTAAAAATGACTTTGTTCTGGTTGTGTGTTTCTGTTTTGTTTTGCTCTGCGTAATCACCTGCTACTAGTTCATTGCTAATTTAATAAAGCATGCAAAGTAGACTATAGTGATGAGTTTTGTGAATATTGGAGGTTTGTATTGTGGAGGTTTTCCTATAGTTTGTCAAATGTTTAAGACTCCTCTGTGAAGGAGATCATTTAAGATACAGGGAATTTGTTAGCTATTTTGCAGTTGTTTGGTTAAATGGTATTTACTATTATTTAAATATGGGCCCAGATTTTTCAGCTGTGTACTGTACTGTTCATAGAATCATAGAATCATAGAATGGTAAGGTTGGAAGGGACCTCAAGGATCATCTAGTTCCAATCCCCTGCCATAGGCAGGGACACCTCCCACTAGTACAGGTTACTCAAGGCCTCGTCCAACCTGGCCTTGAACACCTCCAGAGAGGGAGCAGCCACAACCTCCCTGGGCAACCTGTTCCAGTGCCTCACCACCCTCACTGGAAAGAACTTCTTCCTAACATCCAGTCTAAATCTCCCCTCTGCCAGTTTAAACCCATTGCCCTTTGTCCTGTCATTACAAGACCTTGTCAATAGTCCCTCCCCAGCCTTCCTGTAGCCCCCCTTCAGATAGTGGAAGGCTACTCTAAGGTCTCCTGGAAGCCTTCTCTTCTCCAGCCTGAAGAGCCTCAACTCTCTCAACCTGTCCTCATAGGAGAGCTGCTCCAGCCCTCTGAGCATGTTCGTGGCCTCCTCTGGACCTGCTCCAACACTTCCATGTCCTTCCTGTGCTGGGGGCTCCAGAACTGCACACAGTACTCCAGATGGGGTCTGACAAGAGCAGAGTAAAGGGGCAGAATCACCTCCTTTGCTCTGCTGGCCACGCTAATATTTGAACACATTGAAAGGTGTTCTATGTGGAAAACAGTTTTATTATTTATTTTTATTATTATTATTTTAATGGACAAAGGAGAAACAATTAAAAAATTATTTACTTGGTTTTTTTTTTAGAATTAGTGCTAACTTTTGCTTGTCCAATTGTAATTCAGGGATAGATGATCCTTTTACTGTAGACTATATGGAATGAGTTTGAGATGTTTGGCTATGTTTCGGAATGGCGTTTGCTATTGTAATTTCATTACGAAGTGAAACTTTGAGCTGAGCTGCTGTAGTATGTACATTTGGAGACACATACACAGATCTCAGGCTTAGGTTAAATCCATTAGTGGATTCTTTGGTGATCTTTTAAGACTAGGTAATCCTTACCCCTTTGCTTAGCAATTCACAAGTAAGAATATCTAAGAGCTTGCTAACTGAGAATTTGTAGTAGTTTAGTTGGAAGATACTATCCCCACAAGCAAAGCACATCAGTGGAATATATGAGCCTTTGTGGTCTTTGCAGTTAAAACTTAACACTTTCTGCAGGAGCTCAAAATAATTTACTTTGCTTTCAAAGGAGCAAGTGTTTTACCAGAAACTGTCACCTGGCAGAGCCTTAAGTTGCTCATTTAGCTTTGAAGACAGAGATCCTGGAGGCCTAAATGTCTGAATAGGTAATTGTTGTTTGGCATACTATTAGTTTGACTTTAAAGACTAAGCTTAGTATTCTTAATGTTGTATTTTCTTCACATCCTTAACTTCTAAGGATTTTTAAATTGACATTGAAAAATAAAGTCCCTTGAAATAAGGTTAGCATTTAGGAAGAGAAAGTTCAGGTGTATCGTCAATGTGCTGCTTGTAAATTTAAGATCAGTCAGCTCCATGCTGTAAAACATTTTATGTAACCTTACTCTAGGAATGCCTGGACTTAAATCTCAGTCTAAGTGGAGGAGCCATTGTTTATGATTTATATAGGTATTTCACTGAATCCTCTCAACTTTCTGATTTATTGTACTCCTAAAGAGGGACCATCTGAGCAACATTTTTTTATTTTGTATAGAAACACTATATTTTTTCTAGCTTTAAAAAAAAATTTAAAACAACAAAAAAATCCCAACCACCAAGTACTCTTGTTTCTTTGGCATGCTTACAATTATGGCCATCTGTTAGAGTGGCGCAGTGCCCACTCACAATATGGTGTACCAGTTTCAACCAGGCACAGGTGCCAATGAAAGATTGGTTTCATTTTCTGACACAAGATTTTTCTGATAGGAAACAGCACTGTATTAGGGGAATGTGCTTTGTTAGGGTGATAACTTCTGTTGCCATGCGTGTATCTCATAATTAGCTCTTAAGCAGTGTTTTACATTTGCAAATTGTTGTTTTAAAAAAATTTAGAAAAATTGAAGGGATTGCTGAATGACAGTCTCTTTTGTGTCTATTTTTCCAACCTGATTCACTGAGATTACTGCATTTGAGGTGGGCAGCAGGGGAGGTGTTAGGTGTATTGACCCAGGAACAAGCACAAGATAAAATGTGTCTTAATTGACATTCTCTCTTTGAAGTTTAATCACTGATGAATTTTCCTAACATTTCAGTTCTTTGACTGTATTGACCTTTTGAGGCTGCAGAAGATGACCAACAAAAAAAAAAAAAAAACCACAACAACAGAGATTGTAGTTTTGGGAAGGAGATTTTGAAGATAGAATCATAGAATGGTTGTGGTTGGAAGAGACCTCTGGGATTCACATAAGCTGACCTGCTCAAGCAGGGCTGCACAGAACCAGTTGTCCAGGACTGTGAACAGATGATTTTTTAATACCTCCCAAGGATGGAGGCTTCACAACCACTCTGGGTAACCTGTGCCAATGATCAGTCACCCTCTTAGTGGAAAAGTGTTCCCTGATGTTCAGACAGCACCTCCTGTTTTCAGTTTGTGCCTGTGTTCTCTGGTCCTCTCAATACGAACCACTAAGCAGAACCCAACTTTTTCTTTGCAACTCCCTACTGTGCCTGGGCTTGTTCCTCTCCCAACTGCAGGATTTTGCAGTTCTCCTTGTTGGATTTGGTGAGGTTCCTACCAGCACATTTTTCCAGCCTACTGAGGTTCCTCTGGATGGCATCACCACCCTCTGGTGTTGAAGCCGCTCCTCCTAGTTTTCCATCATCAGCAAACTTGCTGAGGGTGCACTCTGCCTCCTCATCTTGGTATTTAATGAAGATTAGACTCAGTATTGACCCCTGGAGTACACCACTAATTATTGGCCTCCAACTAGGCTTTTTGCTGCTGATCATCACCCTATTGGCCAGGCCTTTCAGCCAGTTTTCAGTGCACCTTACAGCATATCCAGCTTCTACATTAAGAGCTTCTCTATGAGGTTCTTATGGAAGACTAACTTGTAGGCCTTTAACACTGTCATGAGTTCCCCATTAATGGGTCCCTTGAGAGGGGAGACCTAGGATGTTTACAAGAAGACAAACCTGGCTTACACAACTTTGAAATGTACCTGTTGAATGAAAAACCCTGATAACAGAATGCCACTAGACCATTTCTCCAATTTGTCAGTGGTATTCTGGGAGCACCTTTGGACTTAATCAGCATATTCTTTATTCCATCATTGGTAAGGGTTGGAGTGGATCCCCCCCTCCAATAACTTTATGTAAATCTGCCCCAGAGAGCAAATTCACCACAATTCAGGATTTGGAAAATCAGAGAATGAAATTGTACTTACAAAAAACCTAAATGTGACAGTAGAAACAAAAGCAATGAACTGTTACAGCATGTGTGTGTGTGTATATATATATATATGCATATATACTCGGATATAGCATTAGCAACGGCACAGGGGTCCCCATGTACCTTAGAGGGAGTCAAGATAAAGAAGCCACCAAGGGCAGAAGAAGGGGCAAAAGCAGCACAGCCCGTATCATAGAATCATAGAATGGTAAGGTTGGAAGGAACCTCAAGGATCATCTAGTTCCAACTCCCTGCCATAGGCAGGGACACCTCCAACTAGTACAGGTCACTCAAGGCCGCCTCTAACCTGGCCTTGAACACCTCCAGAGAGGGAGCAGCCACANCACGCGCAGAGGCAGCAGCAAGAGAGAGAGATACAAGCTATGCCGCAAGATAGGAAGTTTTTGATACTCCAGTGGAATTATATTAACTTATCTGTTGTTGTCATTTTGTGGCCTATCCCTTGCGTGATTTACCTTTCAGTAATTTTCCATTTTTGCAGTCAGTGTTTAAGCTAGGAACTACCTCAAACTGCCACAGTCATCCAAAGTTTAAAATGTATCTGTTGGACTAAGGCAGAGACAAAACCCAATCCAGAATGTATCTTCACATTTTTTGCAATGAGTGCTCTGCTGCCATTAATGTAGCTTTCCAACCCATTCTATAAGAATTTCATGCAGCCCACATTTTTTCTGTTGCATTTCAGTGTCTTCAGTGGTATTTTCATGCTTTTGCAAAGTCAAGGTATAGGATGTTTTCAGGTTTGCTTACATTGTAGGGTTTTTTTTCTGCACAAATCAGAATTTTTACTTAGAAATTATTCTTCTGCTTGATTTAAATGGCTAAAATAAATCTTTGGCAAACAACTAATTATATCCTTTCATGTTTTAGAGAGTCACCTAGAAAATATTTTGTCTAAGTGTTGTTTTTTTTTTTCTGAATAATTTTGACGAGTCAGTTTGGCATTGTTTCTTATTTTGTCCTTATGTATCTCTTTTCCTCTTTAAAAGCCTGTATGCAGGTATTATTTCAAGCTTCTAGATTCTTGTGGTTTTCATCATTTCTCAGAGGTAGCACTTGAGATTACTCTAGATTGTATAGGACCTACTAGAATAAATGCAGCCAGTTGTTATAGTGCAAAACAGATTAATTTCTCTGTAAATTCCATGTATTGTATTTCACTATTTTTGCTTTTATTCTTGCTCAGTTTCTGTTTGTATTGTGCTTGCTATATGATTGCAGCTAACCTCTTCATGAAAAAATTAAGAAGGACACAGAAGACTTCTGTTTTCTTGGTGTTGTCCATTTTCTTTCCCACTGAGTATTGGAATAACTTCTCTTTTGCTACTTCTCTTTCTAATACACCCATGGAATTGTGGGGTTTGTTCTTTACATACATTACCTTTCCTCATTTTGCAATGTGACCTTTCTGAGTTGTTTCTGTATGAGTGTGCTGCTGTTACACTCATCCTTAACAATTTGACCTAGTTCCTTTTTTTTCTACTACTCTTATGTTTTGAATCATCAAAACATTTGTGAATCACCAGCTGGTCTCTGCTATATATACTACCCACTGTCTTCTGTGTTAAGATAGTTGGTATTTGTGTACTGAGTAACGCTTCTCTGAGAAGTGCTTAGTTGTTGTGATGGTTTGGGAGTTCCTCGCCCCCCCCCCACTTTGTAAAATGACCCAGACTAGAACTCAGCCGGCTGGAAGTTAAGGAATGAAGCTGTATTTACAGCTCAACATGATATACAAGCAGATATATACACTATATACAGGAATATTTACAGAAATATACAAGTTAAAGGTAATACAGAAACACAACAGCCCTCCCAGAAATCAGAGACCCCAGGAGGGGCTCCCAACCACCCTTCCACCTTCTCCCCACTCCTCTACCTTACCCCAAGGTTCGCCTAACACGCAAGGTGAGTTTGGAGGATCAGCCAGGGGGGTTAGAAGGAAAGTGGTTAGTGAGGTTACTCAGCAGAGAGGAGAAAAAGCCAGAAGCTGCTAGACTGAGACACTGTGCCCCAGAGACTGTGTTATCTGTGTTTGGAGTTCTTTTCTTAAACATCTCAGCAAGCCTATGAGTGAAGTAGACATCACCATTGTTTTCCTTTCACAGCCTATAATACAATTTTCTCTATTAAAATATTCCAATTAGCCTCAAACTGGCACAGTTGTCCTGACTTCTTTCTACTAGAATTTGATTGAGAAGAAGAAATCTCTCAGTAGAAGAAAGTATACTTCAGTAAACTCAGTGAAGTCCACTGACTTTGTCCACTGTTGTCCCTCTTACACATAGTAAGAAGGACTGATAGTAATTTTGTGAATACAGTCAGTTGTTTTGCTTTCCATCTTCACATTCAGATAGTTTTATTTCTACATTTAAAAAAAAGAAAGAAAAAAAAAAAAAAAAAAAGGACAAAAAGACCCAGCCAAACAACAGCAAAACCACAAAATAAACAACTCAAAACTGAATTTCAGGATTTCAGGAACTGGCTGAAAAGTCTGTCGTGTTTTAATCTGAAGAGCTGCTTCAAGGGCTGTATTTAGACAGGTTCCTTTTATCCTTGGCAGTCATCTTAGAACAAATTTTGAAGCTGCTTCCACCATGAATTGCAATCCTCAGCTGCTCTTCTGTATAATTTATGTGAGCTGGAGTTTCCTCAACAATGTTTTTGTTGGGTATTTTGTTGTTGTTGCAAGCTTGTATGACTTCTTTCCTTCAGAAGGCTTTCTTTTAACTTGATAACATCTATGTGTCTCATACTAAGCCTTACTTCACCTGTGAGGACATAATTTGGTGTGAAGGGAGAAGGAGCAAATGCCTGCCAGGTATTGCAGTGATGATTCTCAAACATATTAATTCTTTTGAAGCTTTTAAGTCTTGGAAAATAAAAGACTGCTAGAAGCAACCTCAGAACCTGTTCTTTCACATATTTTTATGAAACCTTCTGCTCTCTGCCACAGAAGAAGTAGTCCACTTAAAAGTGAGAGTGAAGGCCAATGTCAGCAGATATTTTTCACACTTGTGGTTATAGTTTGTATCTGACCCAAGATCATCTGAGCCAGTATACTAGTTTCCCTTCATAATCAGTGAAGTGAGAGCTACTTCTCTGAAAGGTGGACAGCTGCATTTAATTAGAAAACTTAATCCCTAAAGGTTCTCCCAGCCAGTTGGAAGGGAAGCCTTGTAGACTAACTTACATGTAGGTGCCTATTTATGCTGAAATTTATCTTAATTCTGCCATTTACCCTTCCCATAGACCATTGCTGCAGTTCTAAGTACTGAAGGGCAAACTTGCCATTAGCAGTAGGGAAGAACTGCTCTAGAGATAAGAAAAGTAAGAGTTCAACTCTGTTTTTTCACATGCCAAGTCAAAGATTGTTTCTTGTGATGCCTGTAGAGCCCATGTTACTTGAATCAAGAAACTGCCTCTGAATGAGCAGGATGCTTCTCTCTGTTGTTTGCACCCATGGAGTAGAGGTTGTGACAGATAGGTTTTTATGTGAAATACCAGTGTAGTCTGTGTGCGTGGTAGTACCTTGGCTGAAATAGGGCTTATTGTTATATTAATCTCAGAAATACCTTCCTGTAGTACCCAAAGTCAGCTAAATGGTGCAGGCTTTTTAAAAGACTATTCCTTTGAGTAGAAGCTGTAGTTATTCTTGATCTCTTAACCCCAGAGTTCTTCACCCTGCTGTAAAACTGTTTCCTGAGCGCAAGAACTAACTGCTTCGCTGCTCAGATGCTGAAATTTTTGAGCTCTGTGACATTCCATTGCAGTGCTAATGAAATGACATGAGGTACCTGCTAAATGCAGCAGCCCTGCAGAAGCACTTCATTGTGCCTTTGTAGATTAGACTACAGTTAAAACAGTTGGTGTGTGTGAGGCTTCATGTGTCACTATTAGAATTTCTTGTTCTTAGGGTTGCTTGGAAGAGAGTGGCCAGTAATGATAGAGCTCTAGCTAAGGATGATAAATGTGTCCGAATATTGGGAGTTAACCTTTGCAGATGATGGATTGTGGAAACTATGGGAAGCTTCTGCCATTCTAATTAACATCTAAAATGTCTAGCAAATAGGGAGAGTTCTAATGTTTCTGAGAATAGGGAATGACAAATGCCAGCATATTGCAGGAAGGTGACCTATGTTTTCTAAGTCTGTGTATCCATATTTTGACTGATTGTGAGATTAAATGCTGTATATATATTTTTTCATTTTAATTAAGATTTCTAACATTATCTTTAAATGTAGAAACCTAATATTATGGCATGATTTATTTTGACAGATAAGGAAGGACATAATTTTTCTATGTTTTGGGTGCTGGTGAGTGTTATCCTCGGTGCAATAGCAATGCTGTGCAAAGAACAAGGAATTACAGTACTGGTAAGAATCCTCTTAGTGAGTGAATTTTGACTTCAGCATCTATCAGATGCAGTTGTAAAGCCTACAAAGATGAATCTTTTCCACAGCTAATTGCATGCACACCTCTTTTTTTCTGTTCAGAAAACTAGTTACTGTTGACAGAAAAGTATTCCAGTAGATCTGTCTTGATTATATCCCTGCCAATCTGTTGGAATTCTTCACTTTATCTTTTGTAAGTAGGTTGCCTATATCCATTAATTTTTTTCAAAATTTGAAAGACTTACAGTGATAGACTTAATGCATATCACACTAATTGGCCTTGGTTTTGAATACAATTATTGAGATAGCACCCCACAAACCTCTCGTTGAAGTCTTATGAACAACGATACAACTGGAGGAGAGCATTTTCTAAAGCTCCACCCTCTTGCTTTTGTGAACACTCATTTGAAGTTGGGTCTTCATTTGTGTACTTCTGATACTGATTCTCTTCCTTCTCTTATTTAAGGATTTGTCTATGCAAACAGGTACAGTTACTGGTGGGATTCATTGGACTCTTGCATTTTATTGCTTCAGTGAAGACATTCTGTAGCGGCTAACAGAACTTTGCAGCAACTTTTACTTTGTATATTAGTGTAATAGCAAAAAAAAAAAAAAAAGCAAACCTGATACCTCTGTTAAATCTTTGAGCCTTTGCTATGGCAATTTATGTGCCCTTTAAAAATAATATTTCTGACAATAAAAATATCATGCTGCACAGCAACAAAAATAAGTAGAAGGCTTGAAACAACTCCACCTTACTGACAGAAGCCTTGCTGTAGCACTTACGCGGTAGAACATTTGGCAAAGAAGATGGAGAGCCAGAGTACTGTTGTGGCCATGATACAGGGTCTAAATTGCTGGTACATGATATTCCCTGAAGGATTATTCAGGAGAATCCTCTTTACAGTAGCGTGATAATCTGCTCATCTATGCTTAAGTTCTCAGTTTACTGTTCTGCCATCATTACTACCAACCAATCTCTTTACTTGTTTGGGATCAGAATTAAGATATATGATAACTCACAGCAGAAGTAGAATTTACAATTTATTTTTTAAAAACTCATTTGTAGTTAGCTGTTCCATCTTTATACCCATTAGTTTTCTCTTGCTTTCTTAGGGTTTGAATGCAGTGTTTGATGCGCTAGTGATTAACAAGATAAATGTTTTGGAGCTTATTCAAAAGCTACTGCATAAGGACAAGTCATTGGAGGTGAGTCTACAGACGTTTTGTTCATTCTGGCCATTCAGAAGACACAGATATAGATTCTGACAGTTCTGTTGTTGTTGAGAATTTAAAAAAAAAAAAAAAAAGGAGGTGTTTTCAGTCAGTATAGTTAGATAACATGCTGTGACAACTCTACAGCAATGCCAGCAGTAATGTTAGACACGGGAGTGTGTTGCTCTGGGAAGCTGTGACTGCTCCATCATTGCAAGTGTTTGAGGACAGGTTGGACAGGTCCTCAGGTTTGAGGACAGGTTTGAGCAACCTGATCCAGTGAAAAATGGCCCTGTCTGTGGGAGGGGGGCTTGGACTAGGTGATATTTAAAGGTGCCTTCCAACCCAAACCATTCTATAATTCTGTGAAATCTGTTTGACTTTTTTGGAGAGTAACTCTAAGCATGAAGAGCTCAACGTGTTACGCTTCTGTTTTGTGACCTTTAAACAGTTCTGTCTGGGTGAAGAAAACATCAAATGTGCTTTTTTTCTTCTTTGAATAGGAGTAATTAATTTTAGCACCTGCCAGCTACAGAAATATGGTTTGTTTTGTTGAAAGGCAGATCTTAAATTCTTTTACTTGCAGATTTTTTTTTTCTTCTCAATTGAATCATAGAATGGTAAGGTTGGAAGGGACCTCAAGGATCATCCAGTTCCAACCCCCTGCCATAGGTAGGGACACCTCCCACTAGTACAGGTCACTCAAGGCCTTGTCCAGTCTGGCCTTGAACACCTCCAGGGAGGGAGCAGCCAGGTTGCACGGGGCAACCTGTGCCAGTGTCTCACCACCCTCACTGGAAAGAACTTCCTCCTAACATCCAGTCTAAATCTTCCCTCTGCCAGTTTAAACCCATTGCCTCTTGTCCTGTCATTGCAAGACCTTGTAAATAGTCCCTCCCCAGCCTTCCTGTAGGCCCCCTTCAGATACTGGAAGGCTACTCTAAGGTCTCCTCAAAACCTTCTCTTCTCCAGGCTGAAGAGCCCCAACTCTCTCAGCCTGTCCTCATAGCAGAGCTGCTCCAGCCCTCTGATATTGAGGCAGGTTTCAGTTTCATGCCAGCTTTCAGTTAACTCTGAAGCAAAGACAATGACTGTAACACTTCTCTCACTCTTAAAATTCTGCCTACTAAGAGATTTTGTTGCAATTTCATGAAATCTGACCTTCAAGAATCTCCAAGATTCATTTAATATAAGAATACCTGTAATAAGAGATTTTGTGTAGTTAATCTGTCATAAGGCAGTTATAAATTGTTACCATATGGTTTTCCTTCATAGCACAATGCTCTTCCAAAACAGTGTTTAGGAATGGTTTTCCTATAATCCCCATTGTAGTGACTTAGGTTACTGAGATATATAAGTTGTAACCATTTGAGCACAAAGGCTAACAAGTAAAATCACACTGCAAACTACTTTATACTTAGACATTAATCTAAACATTTTATTACTTTGTTCTCAGCTACAAATATTGTAATTTTTAAAGTCTTCAGAAATCAGCAATCTTGATCTTCTTAATAACTATGGTGGTGCTTGCTAATCAACATATTGCAATTATAAGTAATAATAATCAGTGTGTCAGCTCCCATGGGGAACAGAACTGATTGCGATAACTAGGAAGTAGGCTTTTAAAGGTGATAGAAAGATATCAGACTAAGAGAGAAAGGTGGAAATAAAGGAAAGTTAATACTGGAGACCACATGCCCATATTTTTTAGGACTCAGTCAACTATTCCATGTGAAAATCCATAGTTTACTGACACTTTCATCCTCAGATGTGTAGTTGTAAAGTGAAACGACCCAAGTGATCTGTCATTTCAGAGAAATTCTCATCTTTCTTCTGCTTCCCTAATGACTTGTTGAGATTGCATGGAATAATTTCCACTGTAAGATTTCAGACATCTATGAGGCAGACCTACAGCACTGCAATATCAAGGGATCAGAAACTGTTTCCTTCTTTTCCTATATGAGTTACCATTTCCTAGCTGGGTAGAGTGTTGAAAGCTTGGATTTACACCTCGAATCTGTGACAGAGATAGTTACAGTTACTGAAGATTCTGTATCTCTAGATACAGAGTATACAGTGTCTTTCTTTTCATTTATGAAGCTGATGTGTACTTGGAGGAAAATGTGTTATATTTTAGAGGAAAAAAAAGGAGAAATCTGTCAAATTTAGTTTCTATGACATCACTTCACTGTCTTTTATGTGAATTGTCTTGTTTAGCCCCCTAAAGTGTATATTTTAAAATCTGATGTAAACTGAGTTAATGTAGATAAACCTCAATTTTTTTGTACCTCTTGGGGACTTTTAGCCTGACTGAAGTTATTTGGGTACAAATCTGTCATTAGCTTTTTAATCACATCAGTAATTGTGAAACTTTTAACTCAGCTTTCAATTCCTTCCAGTTTCTAACTGTGGTTTTCTTGTTGCATTGTATGCCTATAAAGAGATCTCAGTCAGAAAAACTTTCTGTGATAAGGTGTCAACTGGATAGAGTTATTTAAAACAAAATTTTAAAAATAGCCATCTTCTGTTTTTAAAGGAAAAGACAGACCCATTTAGTATGCTGTGTACTAAGGGCTGTATTCTGCTCAAATTCGCTGTCAGAAATTGCTGTGGGAAAATTTCATCAGTTATAGAATGACTGAGGATTTGTAGAAGAGAGACTTGTTGAATAAGAAGTTTTCTGTTTGAGGAGAAAATAATGTTTGCAAAAAAAAATTTTGCAATTAGTGAGTTAAAGCATAGCAAAAATAATGTCAAGTCCAATAGCAAAATTGCATAGAAATAGCTTCTTTCTATGACAGTGGTGAAAAGAATGTGAATGTAATAAGGAAGAGAGCAAAATAATGATTTTTATATGATTATTTGGTTGTGTTTTTTTTTTTCCCTTTTTTCCTGTAGAATGCTGGGCTGTTAAGGAAGGGGCTGCTTTTCAGGATAACTCTTCTGATGTCTGGAGGGGCCAGTATACTTTATATACGCTGGAGGATTATGGGCACAGGGCCACCAGCTTTCACTGAAGTAGACAACCCCGCTTCATTCGCAGACAGTCTGTTTGTGAGAGTAAGTTACAAAGTTGCTTTATTCTGCCCAGCTCAGAACATTTGGTTTTGTCATCAAACTGAATTTCCTGTGCTTCAAGGAATAAAGTAGGCAGTCTTTACATTTCAAGATGTGTGATAAGTCATCTTCACTTGTGCTGTTGTGATGAGTTTCTGCAATATTTTAAAATTGTACCCTGTATATTCTTTGCATTCAATTTATCATGCTCTGCACACATTGAAGTACATTTCCATTTACTCACTCTTTTTCCCATGCATGCAAGGAATTTGCTTTTGCTGGATTTTGCTTTTGCTGGATTTTATCCCTTTTCCACATTCAGTGCTTGACTTTTTGTCTGTTCTTTCACAATTGAAGAAAAACAGCATAAAGTTCTGGTCTGGTGCATTTGAAGTATGTCTTGGCATTGTATCTCTGATTGCATTAAGGCTTTTTCTGGAGATGGAAAATGAAGGGCAAAGACCAGGAGTGCTATCTTTTGACATTTTCTTCTGTTATAGGAAATTGTTTTTACATGTGAATATTGGTTGGACAACATAGAATTGCATTTCCCTGCTCTGAATGACAGTTATGTTTAAAAAATAAAAATTCACAACTGTAAAATCAATGGCTGTGTAACTAGTTATAGTCTTAACAGTACTTAAGGCTTCTTTATTTTATAAGATATATTTTGTAATAAGGGAAATGATAGCAGGGAAGAACTAAAGTTGACCTCAACCCCCTGAAGTTTAGTATCAAATAAATGTTTGTTTTCTTTTTGACTGACAGGCTATAAACTATAATTACTACTATTCATTGAATGCATGGTTGCTGTTGTGTCCCTGGTGGCTGTGTTTTGATTGGTCAATGGGCTGCATACCCCTCATTAAATCCGTCAGTGACTGCAGGATAATTGCACTAGCAGCACTTTGGTTCTGCCTAATTGGTCTGATATGCCAAGCTCTGTGCTCAGAAGACAGCCATAAGAGAAGGTAAGAGACAGTGATGAATTTTAAATGCCTGGCCAACTTGAGTACAGTATTATTTTGTTAAAATTATCGGTAGCGGATTTAACAATTCAGTGGAACCAGTGTCTAGCAAATGCAGCTCAAATAAATATTTATACCTGTCATTACATTCTTATCCCAATTTGGGCCCATCACTGTACACTGAATAGTAGAAAACAGAGTTGGAGGAGAAGGTATGGATGGCTGCTTTATTTTCTCCTGAAATGGCATTTTGAGATCTTTAACACTGTAGGTGGTAAAAAGTAAATATGTGCTCAAAGCAGAGTAGGAAATTATGTATGTTGTTGCCTCTAGTTCTTACAAGTCATCATCTCCTTTAATCTTTTAGTAATGAAAGAGAGAGGAGATGTGCCTCGAAACAAGAAATACTGGCCATGGCCATACAATTAAAAAGTAAAATGCTGACTGATAGTACCTACTGAAGAAACAATGTACTTCACCCAAAAGAACTGAAAAAACTTTGTAAACTTCTGTCTCACAGAGGGGTTAACTTTCCAGGTTCTGTTTGCATGGGTTTTACGTATAATTAATTTATCAGCTCTTTAAAACTGTACAACATTCAATCACAGCAAGGTGGCTGTGTTGTTGAGAACACTGAAGATCTTCTTTTCTGTGATATTTTGTAATTTCATCTCTTCCCTCTTGTCCCCTCAAATGTTAACATCCCACCTGCCTTTCTTTTCTGCTGTTCCTATATTCATTTACACAGATAAAATTATCTTGGAAAGGAGTGGAATTCTTGCAACAAGTGATGGTTGTACATTCCAGTAAAAACACACTCACTAAATCTATATTGCTGAACGGTATTTTAGTAAAAAGTAAAGAGAAAAAGTATGATGAAAGCCTAAGACCCTTCGGGATAAGAAAAGAGTAATCGAACACATCTACACTACAATATAGAAATCTTTTTGTAATAGATCAGATCCTGTGGTCTTTATAACAAACACACCTGGCATAGGGCTAAGACTCTTGCTCCATTATGTCATCTCTGTAACAGCAAGGTACCTAGTCTCAGTTGTCTTAAGATCTGTATAAAGAGTTACCTGCTGAGGATTACTCATCTCCAAATATTTATTTGGAGGAATACAAGGAATACAAGGAATACAAAATGCCCTCTGGAAGTGCGTCTCTCTGCTGACTGTAGAAAGAGTGCAGGTTGCTAACTTTCAAGTGGGTAGTTGGAATGGACTCCACTATTGTTAGGAAAAGAAACGCGTTCTCAGTAAGATGTGTGTTTTAACAGTGACCTGTATTTTTCCCTTGTTACTGTCTTACTACTTCCAAAAATAGACAGGTAGTTTTTACTATTGCTTTTCCTGCTTGTGTACTTTAAATAGGAATTATGTAATCAATATGTAATGGGGCTATTTTCTGGCCTGGAAGCATGAGCATTGCTTTTTTTAGAAATTATAGCTAGGATTTTAAAAGTGCCCGATGGAATGAAGTATCAAAACCTCACGAAAAATTAATCTGATTTTGTTAATTGCTTGCAAAGGCTGCTTTAGACTGTCCTGTGTCACACAAACACAATGCCCTACAATCTTTATTTAAAGTTTATATATAAAGTGGAAAAGGTACTTTTCATTAAGATTTGTGATTAATTTGAGAATCTGTTTCTTGTTTGCAGAATTCTTACACTGGGACTTGGATTTCTTATTATCCCCTTTCTTCCTGCAAGTAATCTGTTCTTCCGAGTAGGATTTGTTATTGCAGAGAGGGTCATCTACCTCCCCAGCATTGGATATTGTATTCTGTTTACATATGGATTTAGTCTCCTGAGTAAGCAAGCCAAGAAAAAGGTACCATCAGAACAATCAGTGAAGTTCATAATTAAGTGCTTCAATTGAATGGTTTGTTCCTTAACTTGTCTCTTTTTTCCTTAAGAAAATTCTTGCTGTGGCAGTACTTGGAATCTTGTTGATAAATGTTATGCGTTGTGCACTCCGCAGCAGTCAGTGGAGGTCAGAGGAACAGCTTTTTAGGAGTGCACTGTCTGTGTGCCCTCTGAATGCAAAAGTAAGTCACTCATGAACTCCTAATCTTTGTGGTGGTGTTGGTGGTGGTGGGTTTTGATTTTAAGTGTTCTGAAATTTGGGACAAAGGAGGTGTAATGTATAGTTAATATATTGTGGTACGGTGTTACTGACAGTCTTGCTTAGTGCTGGAATATGGCATTGACATGCCAGACACCTAAATTACAGTGGTAGCATGGTCAGAATACCAGACTGTGCAAATTACAGTATCATAATTCAGAACTTGGTTGTGGAAGTGAGGAGTTGAGGGGGATGGGATGGAGGAATACACTTCAGGAAAGGTATCCAGCCAAATTGGAGGTGCTGCTAATACAGTCTACTAAAACAATTGCATATAATTCCAAGTCATTACAAGAAAATATTAAAAAGTTAAGTAGTAAGTTGTACCAGTGTATTTGCCTGGATAATGCCTATTGTATCTTTTTAGAATCCTTTTTGTGTTCCTCCCAGTGGTACATACAGTACACAGAGCTAAGGGACAATTGCAGGATGTGGAGGTGCAATCTTTGCTCCTGTTTCTGCTCTTGTACAGTGGCTTAATGGCCTTGTCTTGAGACATGGGCATTGAGGAAAACTGCAGTATTTGCAGCAAGGCTTAGTGAGGGAACAAGTAAGAGGGGGGGGACAGGATACAAGTGTTTCACTGAGCTAACACCAGTGTTTGGCATATCAGACTGAACCTAGCCTGCCAATAGAGGTGATCTCCACAGCAGTCCTTTTGACAGCTGAGAGTGTGATCTGTTGGAGCATACCACAGACCCATGATGTTGTGTGAATTTTAGCAGAGACTTTCCTTGAAGATCCTAGGAGTGCACAACTTGTCAGTAAAAATACACTGATGTTTTAAAAGATAAGATTTCTGTAAATGTAGAGCAGTATCCAGATAATGCAGATCAAGACAGAGAATTTCAAAAAGAACCCCTGAATGTTCAGCTTCGTGAAGAAAACTACAATCTTAGCATCTACTGGAATACAAATGGGCAGCAGTAAAAAACCTATATGGCCAGTATTTACAACATGGTGGTGTCTTTCAATAAATCTCAATACATTTCAAAAGAGCCATTGTATTTTATTGTGTGGCAGTGGTAGGCAACCATCTTCTTTTTAATGATGACCTCAGTATATCTTGTTTTCTGGATGGCAAGCATACTATAAATGGAGCAAATGCAATCTGTTTCTTTGTGTGTAACTGCATCCATCTGCCATGGTAAGAGTGCTTTAGACAGATCCACTCTCTTTGCCTGAGCTCCAAGCTCTTTGGACTTGAGCCATGTCTGGCTGGGAAGCTGTGTAGCTGTGTTCACACAGTGCTGTGCTTGAGCCGATAAGCTGTGTGCAAGCTACTGAACTAATGCAGCTGGTTCAAAGCCAATGAGTGTACAGGAAAAATGGGCTTGTGTTTGTCAACACTGAGCCGTGTAGACATGCCTGAGCTGTAGTGCTGCTAGTGACAGCTTGCGCAAATGGGAAGCGTGGATGTGAACAAGGGGAGTTTTGTAGGCTCACATTCCAGTTTTGCTGAAGGAGTAACTTTGAAATCACAGTATTAGGGAACTTTGCTAGGCAACAGCATTAGAGAGTCTATGTATAAGAGCCAATCCTTTTTTCCTTATGGACTCCGCTATGATTAGTCAATTTTGACAAAGGTAAACATAAAAATTGGAATTCGGCTGTGTTCTGATTGGCTGGATGGTCACACGCAGAGAGTGGTGATCAAGGGCACAATGTCCACTTGGAGACCAGTGACAAGTGGTGTCCCTCAGGGGTCAGTCCTAGGACCAGTGCTGTTTAACATCTTTGTCAGTGACATGGACAGAGGAATCAGTGCACCCTCAGCAAGTTTGCAGATGACACCAAGCTGTGTGGCACAGTCGACTTGCTAGAGGGCAGGGATGGCATCCAGAGGGACCTGGACAGGCTGGAGAAGTGGGCCCAAGCCAACCTCATGAAATTCAACAAGGCCAAGTGTAAGGTCTTGCACCTGGGTAGGCACAATCCCAAGCACAAATCCAGGCT